>NDGM011245601.1:1715-15214 GCA_002564305.1 Octomys mimax
CTCAGGCCCTTGCGCTTGCCAGGGAAGCACTTATTCCACTGAGCCATCTCCCTGGCCCCTTTGAGTAACAGTTCTAAGCGACCTAATTTGGCAAACATTCACCAGTTCATCATTACTCTAATGATATACCTGAAGCAGGCTGCTTTAAAGGAAAAGAAGTTTGTTTAGCTCATTGTTCTAGCAGCTCAGAGGCATGTTGTCAGCATCAGCTTAGCTCTGGTGAGGACCTGGTGGCAGAATGGCAGATAGGCATGAGAGCACATGCAGGAGTAAGCGAGCACATGTCAAGAGTGGAAGACAGACTGCAATTCATGAGTAGGGCTCATGTGTTTAACAACTCACGCCTACAAGTACTAACCCAGGTGTCCCATGAGAACCACCATAATCCCTTCAATAACTTGAGGACCAACCCCCAGTGGCTTCAGTGCCTTCCACTAGTCTCCACCTCTCAACGTTCTCATGGCCTCAACACCAATTCAGTGAGCACAATGCTTCCAGCACGCAAGGACTTGTGGGGGGTGGGGAGAAGCATCTAAGTGACAGCAACAGCTTTAATCTTGACCCAATCACTGTGGCCAGAAGGAAATGGTTTTTGCATTTTCCAGTATTGCTTGATAAGCTCATTCCTGTGAGTCTGAAAAGCATCTCATAATTGAAGTGGGGCAGGCTAGCTCCCCAATGGAAGTGTAGGTGGTAGACAGGAGAAATAGTAAATATCTACTGCAAAGGTCTCAGCTACTTGTCCACTCACTAGGCCCCCACAATGGGATGTGGACATTTAACTAGAATTGATCTATAAGTTCTGCAAGCAACAAAGCAGTATCTTCCCCTCTAGACTCTGCTATTTTGTAGAGACAGAGTAAGAATAAACTGTTTTCTATCCAATAATATGGAACTGGTTAAACAAACTGGTATAAAACCACAAACTAGAAGTCCATTTTCTCAAACAGTCATATTAAAACCACATTAAAGCGCATCTATAAAATGAAGGATGTTTATTGTGGGGTGAAAAAACAGTTTAGAAACTGGATAGGTGGTAGATTCCTACCTTGTGTATTAGAGTCTCCTGGAAACTTTACTTTTATTTAATTGAAAATTCAGTGATGCTTAATATTTAATTTTAAGTCACTGACTCTGTACAGCTGCAATCTTCTGTTATCCCAAGCCTCCAGTAAAATACTACTATGCACTGCTTTGGGAAAGTACAGAGGCATTAATAACTTGGAGTAGAGAGGATGATGCTCAGTCAAGAAAGGTGGCATATTAGTTAGTTTCCTGGAGTTGCTCTAATAAATTACTACAAACCATATGGAATTTTTTTTGTCTTTTTTGAGACAGGGTCTCATTATGCAGTGCATGCTGGGCTTAAGGCTACTTTGTAGCCCAGGCTGGTCTTGAACTACCAACAATCCTCCTGGTTCTGCCTCCCAACTGCTGGGATTACAGGCATGCATCACCACACCCAGCCTAACCTTATGGAATAAAACAAGACTTTTATTACCTCTGTTCTAATGATAGAAATCCAAAGTCACGGCTTTGGCAGGAACCAGCACCAGACTGTCTATCTCGGCTCTAGAGGAGAAGTCTTCCTTGTGTCTTCCTGTATTTCTAAGGTTTGCTCTTGGTCCTTGGTGCTTCTTGGATTATACATACATAACTCTGATCTCTGCCTGTACAGTCACATAGGATTCTCCTTATGAGTCTTTGGTCTCCATTTATATACCTTTCCTTATAAAGACAGAGCTCATTGGGGGGGATTAGAGCCCACCCCAATCTAACATAATTTAACTATAGCAATCTACAAAGAACCTATTTCTAAATAAGTTCATTCATACAGATCATGGTGTTGAAGTCTTGAACATATATTTTATTATGTCATAATTTTATTGAATTCTAAAAATAGCTGGAGTGTATAGTAAGCAGGAAATTCTGAGGTCCTCGAAAATTCACGGGAAGACATGGAGGGAGATGCCTTCCCACTTGGGAAGGGGTTTGTGATCTCTTATTTGGAAGTTAAACACAGGCTTCCTCCAAAAGGTTTGAAAAATTAGCCTTTCCCCTGGTTTGAAAATCTCAACTACATCATTGCCTTGAGAGTTTGTAGAATTTGCAGATGGAAATCCACACTGGTCTGTTGAACTACTCACAAACACATGCATAAAACATCTTATTTGGTGAAAGATCATTCATTAAGCTAGCATAAGATGTTAAAATAAGTCACTGAACTTGGAATTTTAAAACCTTAGTTTTCAAAGAATCTCCATAATTAACAATTACTAAATCCTAGAGTTTGCTTCCATTGCCACATTTGTAAAATAGGATTTACAGTTCCATAATTTTCATCTGGCCTGCCTCTTAGGACATACTAACATGAAGCATGGGAGGCAATATTCATGGAAGTATCTCATACCCCAACTTATATCACCAGTTGGTAAAATCCAAAGAATTAACATTTCTTCTAGTACTATGCAAGATGGAACAAAGTAAAATGAAATAGAAGAGGCAGGTTAACGTTATATTTTCTTCTCTTCTTATACAAGGATCTAAATCCACCTTTCCCCTTGGACTGCAGGTTGGAGAGGAGCACAGGAATGGGATATGGGGCCAAAAGCCCCCAGGGAGAAGATAGCAAGCACTAATCCTTTAATCTAATGAAGTACTGGAATCCACAGAGGTGGTGCAAATGCACATTACCAGTGGCATTTCGTACTGGAAGCAGTTCATCAACAGATTGCCAGCTACTAGGTGTCAAGGGAGCCCCAAGTTTTATTCTTGCCCTGGGCCCCATAATTTGTAACTCCATTGCTGACATTTTAGTAAAATTACCCAGAAGGAGAACTCTGGGTGCTAGATGCAACACAGAAAAGCATATTAAAGATATTCCAAAAAATGACTTTTCCAATAGATTTTTAATGCCAAACATATGTATTACTGACTGAAATTCAAGTGTTTACCAGATTTTGAGATTTCACTTCAGCTATTCCAGCTGGTGTCTGACACATTCCAAAATTTTTCTTCTACTTGATAACATCTATTTTTAATCCCTTCAGATGCCTTTCTTCCTGGCAAATTATGAGTAGAGGATGCCTGTCGCTTCGTGTCCTTTGGTTCATATTTTGCATAAATCAATCAGGAATTAAGAATTAAACAATCACTTCATATCTCAGTTGTCAAATATTTCACTGTTGAGGGATGTATTTGCATATGTGAACATATGTTGGCCTCTCAGTGTTTAAGGGATGTGGAGATTGTGCAGAAAGTCTTTAAAATATCCATGAAAGCCACAACAGAAAGGAGATTATGGGACCAGGTGATCAAAGCCTGCAGGAGGCCCATGTAGCAAGATGAAGGAAAGGAGAAATTTCAGGGGCTTGGATAGTGAACTGTAATTCCCTTCAAGGCCTGGCTCAAGTCTGATCTCCCTGACAGCTCCAGTCAGCCACGAGCTGGGCTGAGGGCCCTAGAAGCAGAAGCAAGTGCTTGGATACAAATAGTTTATTTGTAAAGCCATCCAGAGGAAATGTGAGGAAGTAAAATTGGAAAAAAAAAAATCAAGCGAGTCTGTAGTGTACTGGTATGTAAGTAACAACTGGGGCTATGGGGTGACCCCCAAATCACTCCTCTATGAAAGCTCAGAAGAAGGGCAGAAGATGCCTCAGAGACTGAGGTGGTGAGATGTTTACCCGTAAACATCCATTCATCATCCATAAACATCACTCATTGCCATATAGCTGTTCCTATGGGTGTTCACATCTTGAACTTCCAGTCTGCCATGCTCTGAGGAAGAATACAATCTTCCATAGCCCTGGGATTCCCAAACTAGGCACCATACTGCCTCAGAATGCTGAAAAAAATGCACAAAAGAACTCTGTTTTTCATTGACATCTATTAGTCTTACATTGTTTTTCTTTGCATCCTCTTGTAGCTGCTGAATTGTCATTTCCTAGTTCTTTGTTATTTTTAAGCAATCTTTTTTTTTTTTGCATATTTACTAGCTGCAGTGCTATCTTCAACGTCCAAAAGTTTCTCTTCAGTTTCATTCAACTGGTTTGCCAGCTTTCAATGGAATTCTTAATTTCCTGGCTATCTCTTTGAATCTGTTTCATGCATTCTAATTCTTTCCTATATTGGTCACTCAAAGTTTCATAATCTTCTATGCTCCTCTATTTTTTAATTTGTATCATCTTTGGATATACTAAGCAATTCTTTCATTATGGATATCATTTCTTTTTTTAACTTGAGAGATTATTTCTGATCTGATTACTTTTATAGCCTGATACAGTTGTTTCTTTGCTTCAGTTGCTATCATTTCAGAAATTTTAGATATATGACTTCCAAGTTCTTCTATTCTTGTCTCCTGGACTTGTTCTGGTTGGGCTGGAGGTCTTAGATTGCCTTTTGTTCCATCTTTTTGACATTTTGAAGCTCCCAATGTTCATATGGACTCAGCATCAATGGAAGGGGGGCAGGGTACAGGTCAATAAGGCTCCCTCAACAGTGAGAGAGCAGGGTAGGTTAACGAGAGCTTCCACAATGTGGGATTCAGTGTGACTTCTGCCATGGTGAAGAGTGGGATGAAGCAAAGTTCAGGAAGGCTCCAAGGATTATTGAGGCTGGTTGAGGCTCAGCAAACTCCTGAGACTGTGGTGAAGATGAGGCAGGACTCCTCAGATTCCTGTAGCTGTCCAGTGTCTGCCTACCTTCTGCAATGATGGGATAAGCCTCTGGTGCAGATCTACAGAGGGAAAATAGCTCCATGTTTAATTTTTTGAAGGATACATATAAATATCTGTTGAACCTTATGTGGGCCACTAGCTCAAAGTAGCTCAGCATTGTAGACTGAACTATGCCCCCTTCTCTCTTGACTTCAAATTTGTATGTTGAAGTCCTAACCCTTTTTATCTCAGAATGTGACCTTATTTGGAAATAGGGTCTTTCCTGAGGCAGTTAATTTAAAATGAGGTCTTTAATGTGGGGCCTAACATAGTAGGGTCAGTGCTCTTCTAAGAGATTTGAACCCCAAATCTGTGTATGAGGTTGCATGCCTATAATCTAGTTCCTCTGGAAGGCTGTTGCAGGAAGATCACAAAACCAAGGCCTGTGGAACTCAGAGGGAGGGAAATCCAGACCTTGGCAACAGAGAAAGGACCAGGAGAATCCAAGAGGGAGAAAACTATCTCTAAACCAAGAAGTGAAGCCTCACAAGGAATCAACCTTGGGCAGACCCTGGTCCCAGACATCAATTTTCCAAACTATGGAAGGGAAAAAATCTTTTGTTATTAAAACCACTCAAACTATGATAGTTTGTGAGAAGAGCTCTAGTTGACTGACAGACTCAATTTCAGTAGAAGATTGCACAACAGTTCTTTCATGATAACACAGCTTTAAAAAGAAAACTAAATTTGGTGGATTGCTGTAGTAGAAAGGGAAATTTGTACAAAAATTAGTGAGTTACAGAAAATGAAGGTGATGGTGTCCAATCCAATCCCAAAGTTTGTTAAGTTTCATAATGTACATGTCCCATTGGAAAAAAAATTGTGGCTGTTTAAGAATCAAGCACATATTATTTTCTCTTGATTTGTGGCTATTACATTTTTCAGATAACTACTATATAATTAGGATATAAATACTCACAAAGTTGTGTGGGCTGATCTAGTGAGGGGGATGTTTCAACTTAGAGATGCTGTAAAAAAATCACTGAGAATCAAAGGGTTCCATGAGCCAAGAATATTTAGGAATATTTGCTATAGCCAGGGAGAGATTCCAGACAAAATTGTAGTGGAGAGCTCGCCTTGAAAACCATGAGTGTTAAGGAAGAAGGCACTGGATGTTGGCAATGTCTGGTACTATCACTGTCCTCCATGCCCCCAGAAATGCTAAGCACTAGAAACCTACCTCTTAGCAGCCATGGAATGCAGTCCTGACAGCACTCAGAAGCAGCTGGATGCAGAGTCTCCTACCAGTTTATTGAAGGTATGGCTGAAGCATCTGCTCAAAAGCAATGCATGATAGGACGCATTACAATTTGAAGTATATGCATCAAATCTGAGACCTCTACACAGCATTATGTCTCCAGCAGTACTCACACAGAGACTCTGGGATCAAGTAGTAGAAACATGATTACATTGCCCTTCACACCTAATGCTTCACTGAGGAAATAGGTTCTAATTTCTACATCTTGGGGCTCTGCAATGTTAAAGGACCAGGTTCCCAAAGTGAATGCACTTGTACTGTGGGACAAAGCAAGCATTCTCTTGACTACTACCTACAGTTGACACAGGGAACTTTGAACTCTGGTGTCTAGAAACTACATGTGGAGAAAGGCAGTCACCATTTTGTAGGGACAATTGACTCTTATCAACAATTGTACAGTAAGGGTGGGGAAGAATCCATGAGAAACTTAGGCACGAGGGTGCCTCCTAATGCATTTTTGCCCAACTGACACATGCAGCAACCCTGAGACAACAGGGAGTGTGTATGTGCAAGAGGGAAGAATCTTCAGAGTTCTCAAGAATGAAGACAGTAAAAAAAAAAAAAAAAAAAGAATGAAGACAGTGTTCACACCACTAGCTGAGCCACCAGAATATGCAGAGGTAGCAGCTAGAGGTGAGTGGAATTTAGAATGGATAGTGAAGAAGAAAGAGGCAGAACGCTAGGTCCATCTTCAAGACCAGCAGCAGCGATAGTGCTAGAATTTGCTCCTTTTTTGGAAAGTTTTCCTTCAAGAAGAAAGGAGTTCATGCTTCCTGAAGTAGACCTAGGCAGCACAAAAGATGACCCAGAATGACCATGGAGGTAACCAGGTTAGGTGTCTCACAGGAAGAATGCTGCAAAGCATAGAAGCATAATAGATTGGCAGATGCTAGACGCTACATGTTCTGCCCCACCACATGCATCCTCAGTTGGTAGCTGAGCAGATGAAGTTCCTATAGTCAGCCTGATGGGGCATTGAGCTAGCAGGTAATTTGGGGCTCAGAGGCTCCCCATCAGCCTAGCCAAGACTTTGTCAAAACCTTGTCTCTGTGTGTTTCTCCTCCTAATCAACCCTTCTGCATTGGTTGAATGATTGTGTCGATTTAGTAAGAGAATCTCAACTAAACAGGCTCAGCAAGTCTTCACCCTAAGCAAGACTGCTTGGTATAAAGGGGAAATGAAGAAAGGTAGATTTTCTGTTTCCTCAGAGGAGCGCCAGTCTTCACTTTCACCTTGGATGTCATCACCTGGCTTCCAGCACAGACTTCAGCCTTTTGGCACAGACTCTTTAGCCTTCCATTATAGCCCCATTGGCTACCTGATATGGATTTGCACAGGACACTAGTGTGAGCTCCAGATCTTTAACGGACTCCTTTGATCTCCAGTGTGCAGACAGACCCTCTGCACTCCACCTTCTGTGACTCTGTTGGTGGCCATTGTAAACCCATCTTGTAAATTCTTAAATATTTGTATATCTTTGTACATAGATTCCTTTCTTCCTTTCCTCCCTCCTTCAACAGACTCTCCCCACCCACTCGCCATCCCTCACCTTGTATTGTTATCCACAATAAATATCTTGCACATTTTGTTAGTCCTTTTCCATTGTCATAAAAAGAATACCTAAAGCTGGGTAACTTACAAATGAAAGAAATTAACTTACAGCTTCAAATGCTGAAAGTCCAAGCAACATGGTGTTGGCTCTGGTGAAGGTCCCCTGGCTGCAGCATACCAGGGTGAGTGGAACCATGATAGGAAACTATACAAGATGGTGAGATTAAATGTGGAGACGGAAATCCAGAGAGAATGGAGAGGGGCTATGCTTCTCCTTTTGTAACAATACTTTCATAAGAACCACAAAAACTAGATCATTCCTTCTGAGGGCAGTATCCCCACAAACCAGTTATTTCCCAGTAGACCCACATCTTAAAGGTCTCAACACCTCTATATATCACTATTAGAGGACCAAGCTCCCAACACCTGAAACTTTGAGGGATGCTCATACCGCATCTAAATAATAACACACACACAATATCCCATTCTAGAATTTTCTTCTTGAAAAAATCTAAGATACCCTTTTCTATGTTCTTTCATTCAGTGTGTGTGTGTGTGTGTGTGTGTGTGTGTGTGTTTTCCAAACCACTAGATTAGAAAATACCATGAGACTAGAGAGTTGTTCTCATTAACCAGCTGACTCTCCAAAACACTAGACTAATCCAGAAAATGTATTTGTTCAATCATAAACTAACAATAGTAAGTTTTATTGAGCATTTAATATGTGTCAGATACTGTGCTGAGTGTTCTGAGTACATAGTCATTTTCACGTATGTACTCTTGACCTTATTTTCTAATGAGAAAACATTATTTGGATGAAGTCACACAACTGGTAACTGGCAAACTTGAGATTTAAACACTGGCTTAATTAATGCTCCATATTGCCTCAGTGAAATTTGGAAAGAGCCTTAAATGTCTAATGCCCCCTCAGTGATCATTTCAGACTCCTCAACCCTTTAAAAGCCACATCACAAATACTTCTGGGAGGTGGCTGGAAGCTCATTCCTGCCTGGTATAATGTCACCCTTCATGGACAGAGGCAGAGAATAATATGCACCGTGCCCTTTTGGGGCAATTGGCTCCACATATTTGTCATTTTACTTAGCACCCCCCAGTAACAGGTATAAACTGGACATAACCATCTCATACATGGATTTTCTGTGCATGATAAAATTGTGGCTCAGAGGAGTGAGCCTTATGACCAACAAGTGGCAGGACTAGGATTTAAACACAAGCTCTTTTAATTTCAGAGCCTTTTCTATTTCCAGTACTTACCTGGCTTTGACAGGTGCAGAGCTAGCATGCACTAAGAACTTCCTTTGTGCTAGATATTATGCTTTGCACGGATTATCCTTTTTGGTTTTCATTACAGTTCTTTGAGAGTTATTATCCCTGAGACTGCTCAGTGACCAAGTCAGTCTAACTCCAGAGCTCACACCCTTTAAAATGATGTTCTGTTGTGTATGTATTTCCTCAAACAGAGCCCAAACTCTCCTAGGAGGAGAGTATTGGCTCTATTCTGGGCTCATATGGAACTTGTTGAGTCCTTTTTTGCCTGAAAAAAAACTATAAGAATACAGCTCTTTGTGCTGTCCAAGGCTGAACACTTGCCATTCTCACTTGTTTTCTCATCCTCTTGTTCCCAGCCCCATCTTCTGAGCATGATTCTGTTTATCAGCATCATTCTGAAAGCACTTGCTAGTTGCTTAATATTTCCCACAAAGGAAGCAGAAGGACCAAAATTTCCTATGAAAGGGAAGGTCAGATTCAGCCTGCAAACAATGGTGAGAAAATAACGACTTCCAGCCTTCATCATCTGGAGCTTCATAGCGAGGCGTTTTGCATTCTGTGGATTGTCATCTTTCAATGGGTGCCTTCTAAAGCAGGCGAGGCTATGCTGATGTAATCCTCAACAGCTCAAGGTTTGGGGATGAAGCATGTGCTATACTTACCCAGTGTAAAATATGGCAAGGACAAGGCATGCAAATCAAAACATATGCAATAAATTTGCAGCAGGCTTGGAACCTAACCTGTAGGATTATTGGAAGAATTAAATGAATCAATGTATGTAAAGTACTTAGCACAGGACCTGGCACAGAGCAGTTGATCAATATTGGTTAGTGTTAATATCTGTGTGAAATTAACTCAGTGAAGTATGGGAAGCATGTCAAAGAATAATATAATACTCAATAGTACTCAATCAGGACTCCCCATATGTCCTATATGTTATACTTTAATCCTTATGAACCTGTGATAAATTTGTTATCACCGTTTTAAAGACATGAAAGCCAAAGTTCAGTAAAGTTAGATACCTTGCCCCAGGTCATGCAGCTAGGTGGCTAAGAACTTGGATTTTCAATCAAACATGTGACCTAAGATATGTCATCTAAATGTGCCCCAATCCCCAAACTAAGATGAAAAAAGCCCCTCCTAAGTAGCTCTATTTAGATCCTGCTAACATTGTAATGTAAAATACTTAGAAGAGTAGTTAGTATGCTTTCAGCTCATAGTAAATGGTATGCACACATGTATATATTTTTATTCATACATGAACACTTGTGTATTCTATGTATGTGTACACATAAATCTGTATGTAGGCTCTGAAAGACGAGAAGGAGTTGTTCAGATGGGAAAGAGAAGTAAGTATCTTAGGTGAAGAATCTTGAAGGCTAAATGCACACACTCTGCTGCACAACTCACAGCGGAAGGGCCCTGAGGGGCAAAAAGGTTAAAGGAAGGAGAAATCACCGCTTGAAAGGAAGAAGTCTTGTAGTTAGGTGAAGAGGGTTGGGGCAGCAGGCCTGGGAGAGACAAACAGAGGTGGGACATTGTGGCCCTCCTGCCAGCCACCTGCTACAGAATCCCAGCAGCTTGGCAGTTCATGACTCCGCCTCCACCAGCCCAGCCAATGAGAAAGTCCCCCTTGGCGTCCTGTTGCCTGGTAACGCAGTAGGCCGTTTGGCACTGTCTGAGGCTCTGGTTTTTCCCTGCCACGCAGTGCTCAGCTAAGCCCAGCGATGGGCCCGCTTAGTTCCTGGACACTGGCAGATGGGGATTTTTGTCAGTGAAGTTTTATTTCTATTAGTTCATATCTTATTTTGCTTATAGGAGAAAAGTATTCCCTGCCGCAGAGGGGAAAAGTCTTAAAAGTTTTTAACTTTCTAAAAAATAAATAATTCCATGGTTCCTCGATTCTACCCTATCTGGACTTCCTCATCCTGTTTGTGAGATATCCAGATGACTTGCTGTCCCAATACATGCTTCCTGGAGAAACTTCTGGAACCCTTCACACCAGTGGCCGCTGAAGCAGAAGATTCAAAGAAAATCTTTCCTTGGTTGGCATCAGGTAAAGCCTGAAGGATTTCCAAGATGACCAAGGTGCCAACTACTAGAAGGGTACAGAGCTTACCCAGCCTAGATCATCCAGCACAGGTAAGTCTCCCCCTCTGCGGAAACCAATTATGTTTTCCAGTACAAGTGAATTAGGAATTAGCTTCCAGACCTGTAAGGGAGAGGAGAACAGAGAAGAGCAGTGGTGTAATTAAATTGTGGAGACGCATCTCTGTTCCTATCAATGGTTGGTTTCTCACAAAGAATGAAAACATGAATCAGAACACTGAGCTGGGCCTTCCTATTAGCCAGTAATTCCAAAATGATGGAATAAATCAGCAATGACACTGTAGAAGATCAGAGAAAAATTGAGATAAATTGTAGGTTTGCTATCACAGAACTTCTTTTCAGAGATCCACTTGGTTTGTGAGATATGTATATTGTTCTTCTTTGTGTACCGGCTGTGGGTTGTCAAAGTTTTGAGTTTGAAGGCTGGGCTTGCTACTCACTGGCTATGTGACAATAAACAAGCTACTTGGCATCCCTGAACCTTTATTTCTTCCTGACTAAAGCATGAGACTGGGAGCACTAGGCAGAGATAGTGTGGGGGACGAATGAAATCAGATATGTAAATCATCCAGTGTGATGCTAACATTTGCTAATTCATATGCAAGACATGAAATTGTGCTGTTGATTTAAGTGATAAGGACAAATCGGTATGTATCAGAGGACTAGCATTAAGGGTTTTGCTCTAAGTGGTTATAACGAAGTCAACCACAATGATAAGCGTGCCTTGGTGTGGAAGCTTCAGTCCGTACATCGTCAGAGGTTGATGGAGGAAGAGAGAGGAGCAGTGTTCACCCATACTGGTCTACTCACAGGGCAACACCTTGGATCTCATAATTACGCCCCCAAAGGTGCCCTGGGGGAATCCAGTGGACATAGGGGAGCTTATAGTCTTATGACTCCCCGACACTTTCTATATGGTCGAGAGCACCTCAAGTTGCTCTTCTCAAAAGATTAACTCATGTTTGTGCACCCCTCTCTGCTCAGCCCTCTTAGTGAGCTCACTCTATAAGATGCAGCTTTTTGTTATTATTATTATTTTATGTATTTAATACAGGGTCTCACAATGCAGCTCAGACTCGTAGTGATCCTCCTGTTTTCAGCCTCCCCGGTGCTGGGATCGCAGGCATGAGCCACCAAGCCCAGACTCAGTGGCAGGCTCATTGTGCCTGGGGGAGGGGCGGGGCCAGCACGGCATGTGGCGCTGGGATCAAACCCTGGTTCCTGCGCCTGCCTAAGCATGCTCTTAATCTACTGAGCTATCAAGCCAGCCCAGATACAGCTTAGACAGAAATGTGATCAATCCAGAGAAGCCCCTTCTGGGACTGAATCTGTAGAGCAAGAGAGAGAGAAGTAAGATCAATATTTCAGTAACAAATGTATCAGAACAGAGGTAGCAGACACATACAGCTTGGCTTTGCCCTGAACTTGCCCCTTAGCATTCTTGTGGCCTTGAACAAGTCACAGAACTTCTTTGCCTTAGTGTTGACCTCTGCAAAATGGGTTGCTGCTATACCTCTTCATGGGATTGCTGCGAGCATTAAATGAATTCAGATATGTGTCAGACACTCCTAGAACACTTCCTGATATACACTAAGCACTCCCTAGATTTTTGTTTCATTGTAATTTTATTCACTTGACAAAGATTTAATGAATCCTTGATATGTGCTACAAATTTGATCGGATGAAAAATGAGACTTCCAAGAATCTTAACTCTCTAATGTGTGTTCTTAGAATGGGCAGTGAGAGAACTCATTATATGAGTGGTGATTAACTGTGTGGTAGGAAAGTATCTAAGGGTTTTGTGGGGATAAAGGAAAGAGACAGTGGGTGGGGAGGCTGGTGCATGTGCTATATTTGGGGAAAAACAAAGTTATGTAGCAGCTTTCCATCCAGGGATGGAGATGAAGCATGTGGATGGGGATCTAGAGCTTGTAAAGATCATTTCTTCTGGGAGAAAAGTAGAGGAAGGTAGTTGGGAAACTGGAGATGGGAAGAAGGACCCAGAGGACTGTGGGATAAATTAAGACTGAGGCACAAAACCTTCATTGAATCTTTGTGCCTCCAGCCTGCTTCTAGGTGTAATGAAGACCCTGGTGTGTCCCTGGTTTCATTCAAAGATCATGCCTTTTAAAACTTCAGCTCTTGAGAGCTACCAGGAGGCACTGATGAATCTAACTGAGGCTAACTAGAAATTAACAAACCAGGATAAAAGGATGTGGGGGGATCAAGATTGATTTCCAGGGCAAATAAGACTAATCACTTGGTCCCACAATGACAATGGTTGTTGGGTACTGAGTATTCACTGTGTGTCACCTTCTCAGACCAAGCTCTGACTTAATTGCACTATACATGGCACCTTTTATAATCCCTTCAAATTATGAACTGCTACCTCTTCATGAGCTAGATGGCCAAGTCAAGGCTTGGAGAGGACAGGTCTCTCCCCAAGGGCACCCAGCCAGCAGAGCCGAGATACAATTATACAATTCAAACTCAGATCTTCTTCAGTGCTCAACCTCTCTCTCTCTCTCTCTCTCTCTCTCTCTCTCTCTCTCTCTCTCTCTCTCCCTCCCCCCCCC
>NDGM011245607.1:463-13927 GCA_002564305.1 Octomys mimax
ATAGACCTGGGTCAAGTTTTAGTTTTCGGCATGTAGAGAGCCAGTTTTTCCAGCACCATTTTTGAAGCAGCTGTTTTCTTCGAGTAAGTGTGTTTGAGCCCTTTGTCAAAGATCAGGTGGCTGAGTGTGTTCCTAGGGGCCTCTGCATCTTCTAATCTATTCCAGTGATCCTCAGGTCTATTTCATTGCCAATACCATGGTGATTTTATCACAGTATCTTTGTAGTGTAATTTCAAGTCAAGAATTGTAATAGTAATCGGTTTTGAAACCGTCTCATTGCCATTTGTTTCTCAATAAAATTATTTAGTAAATAAATAAATAAATAAGAAATTGAGGGGCCAGCGATATGGCTCAGTAGAGTAAGTGCTTCCCTGGCACGTGCAAGTATCAGTTCAATTCCCTGTTCTGCAACAACAACAAAAAACCCAAATTGAATTATAATAAATATCTTTGTTAAAGGAAGCCCTCTACATCGTTTTTGGCAATGCAAAGTAGTACATTGGGAACTCAGTATGAAAAATCTTCAAAAAACTAAAACTAGAAATTCCACGTGACTAAAATAAACCTCTTCTAAGTGTCTTCCTAAACAGTCATTCAATGCCATACTACATGCAAATCCCGGTTTATGACAGCACAAATCATAACAGTTAATCTGGGAAGCAATCTACATGTTCAGAAACAATTGAATGCATCAATAAAATGAGGCATTTATATACAATGAAGAACCACTATACTACAAACAATGATATAATTGAATCATTTTCAGGAATAATAACGTGATTTCACCAAATAATTTCAAGTGAAATAAGTCAAACATACAAGTTTAAATATGACATGATTTTCTTTATATCACAAACCCAAAGTATAAATAATTAAGGAACAAAATAAAGATGATACCAAGTAGATGGAGGGAGGTTGCTGGGAGAGAAGCGTAAAGGGAAAAGAGCAGAATTTAATTACGTACATGTACAAACACCACAAAAAGAATGCAGACATTATGCATTGCAAATACATACCAACAAATAAGTTTATCTAGAGAAGAGATAGAAGTGTTGTTGAATGTCTTCGCTAAGAGGACATGGGAACCATTGAAGAGATAAATGTTCAGCTGATTTAAATGTCATGCAGCGTATATATCTACCTATGGAAACTTACATGGCACCCCATGAATACACAATTTAATGCTTCTTAAAATGAGTTGAAAATACAAAACAAAAATATAAGCATTACACTGTACAGACATATCGAAACATCACATGGCATCCCACTATCCCGTATACTACTTACGTTTTTAATGTATCAGTTAAAAATAAACTTACTTTTTAAGCAAAGTAGCACGTTCACAAAACTAGAACTATTTAAAGGTAATAGTACAGTATTACTAGGAAAATTTTTCTTTTTTGAGACAGGGTCTCGTTGTGTAGTTCAGGCTGGCCTTGAATCCACAGTGCAGCCCAGGCAGGCCTTGACCTCATGGTGATCCTCCTGGCCCAGCCTCCCAAATGCTGCGATTACACGCGTACGCCATCACACTAGGCTCTACACTAGGCAAACGTTAAATAGTCTACCACAATATTTTGTGTAGACAAACAGGATCTCCACAACTTACAACCTGGGGCCCTTGGGCAAGTTGCTGTGCTCCTCAGTGTTCTCAACTACACAATGAGGAAAAATAGTTGCCTTATCGTGAAAGACTCTTGTGAGGAACCTGTGGGTCACTTTGGGGGAATAGTATGATATAAGGCCTCTGTAATGGTTCCTGGGACACAGGAAGCACAAAATAAATGCCCTCACAGAGTTCAGAGAACCTACCAAAAGGTTGACGCACTGGCAAGCTTTGTACCTGCTGTCGAATGAGCCACTCAGAAGGATGGCTGGAAGTCCTGACACCAACTGGACAACAAAGTCTGTTAGGCTGCTCTCACATCATTTGAAGAGGCTTCGAATTCCAATCTGGAAATCTTGAACAGCTGCACTCTGTCCTCAAGCCCTGAGTTTGTTCCAAAGCACTAACCTTTGTGTCTCTGCTTCCCATACGAGTGCCTGTTGTCAAATACCTGATGGACCACTCTACACACAGGCCTGACTGTAGTGGAAAGCCACTGCCTTCAGTAAGAGGCACTGCTGACTGTTCAATTGGACTGACCTGAACAGCAGAGACTGAGGGCAAGGGATAGCACAGCTGCTAAGTGTATGGACTGTGAAGCTTCTTGGAGAGACTTCAGACAGGCTGAATGACAGAATCCAGGACATTTTCCCCTAGAAGTTGCTTGTTTGGAAGAAGTTGTGAGGGTGAGGCCTGTGGTTGAAAAGGAGGTGTAGAGGGTGCCTGCCCCAGCAGGACTTGGGCTTTACAGCCAGGGGGGACCCAGGCCCAAATATCGCATTTCCCGTTTACTAGCCCAGTGGCTTTTTCTGGTTCATGGCCTGTGTGTGTCACACACACACACACACACACACGCATGCACGCACACACACACACACACACACACGCATGCATGCACACACGGACACACCCTTAGAATAAGGATGCTGACACCCACCTCCCAGAGCTGCTGGGAAAGCAAAAGAAGCCCAGGCACTGACCCAGCCCCAAGGAGACCTACAATGCTGCATAAAAGGCAGCAGGGGAAGCAGATGTTCCCAGTGTGTCTGGGAGACCTGGAGATGGGTAGTGGAGGCCAACACAAGGGGAGCGCGCATCCACTGGCCACTTCCATTTCCCGGCACCGCCAGGCAGGGGTTTCTACCTGTTGCAGTTACACAGCTCAGCTGGAGACGTCTTTCATGGGGCCTTTAAGAGGCCATGGTGGGCAAGTGGGACATAACAGTACCCAAGACCAGGCTGGAAGAGCTTGGGTGAAAAGGGCAGGACTGAGGAGCACTGTGCAAGAGAGTGTGCTACTGAGAACAGATGACTGGGTGGGCTTAGCTGCCCTGCAGGGTACGAATGTGCTAGCTGTGTGTCTGAAGAGGAGGGGTGAAGGAAATATGGCGGGAAAAGCCCACCCCCCCCATCTTCGCCGCAGCCCACCCACCCGCGGAATCGCATGCGCACTGGGGCCCTGGAGGAAAGGGCTTTTGTTGGGAAATCGGGCTGACTGGAGGGGTCCGCGCATGCGCAGGCTCCCCAGCCGCGGGGGGTGCGCGGAGAGAAGGGGCGGGGTGGTCCGAGCTGCTGTGCTGGCAGCAGCAGGCGAGGGCGCGGCTGCGGGGTTCCCGGTGCTGAGCACAGACGCCATTGGAGCCCCAGGGAAGGTAAGAATCCAGCCCCAGACAGCACCGGGCGAGGACGAGTGCCAGCCGAGGCGCTGCGCCCTCTCCCTGCCCCCTGGATCTGAACAAAGCCCTAGCGCTCAGAACCGGAACCTCATTAGACCCAGCGTCTAGATAGGACCCCCACCACCACCACCACCATCACGACCTCAGACCCAAGCGCCCAGATCCGAGCCTACTGGTACAGGAGCCTGCAGTCTCGCCCCTTGAGACAGACCCGGAGCGGAGCTTCCTTAGTCCCGAGGCCCCACCCCCATCGCATCCACTCCTAGATTACTCCAGCTGAGCTGGCCGCTTGCGCCTTCCTGGAGTCCCTGTCCTTGGACCTTGAGCTGGCCAGGGATCCAGTGCAGGCCCTACCTAGGTCCCAGGCGCCCATCCTCTGAGCTCCACGTAGATCACAATCAGGTGAAAGCCCCCTCCCTCCGTCCCCCTTCCCGGACCTCCTTTTCCCAGAGCTTTCAGCTGTCTCTGTTGTCTGAGCCCTCTTATCTGCTCCTCTCCCCGCCACATTCCTGCCACCCCACCCATCCCGCGATCGTGGTCCCCTGCAGTGGCCCTTAAATTCAAGCCCTTTGTTTCTCCAGGTTTCAAAGCATCTCCTGTGGGACTCTTGGGACCTGAACCCTCAGACAGAGCCCTTATTCAAATCTAGCCACCAGCGCTGGGAGCCTGCCCATCCTATGCTCCCCTTTGCGCATGGGGGCGGGGATTCCTCTGAGATTTCCTCCATCCCTTTCCACTGGTCTGGCCCTGCAGACCCTGCACCCCCCACTGGTGCTGTCTAGTACTGCCTAGTAACCTGATGGTTGCTGCCCCTCACCTCTCCAGAGATACAGCCTGCCACTGGGTCCTGCCCCCTGTCCCTGAGGCAGAGCCCTCAGCTCCTTGGGAGCCCCAGCATGGCTGAGGGAAGCTACAGCATGCAATCTGGAAGCTCCAGTGTCGAAGACATGAATGAGGGGAGCCACCGAGTCAGAGGGCAAGAGATGGTTGGAAGCAACAACTATGAAGACTTTGGTGCTTTTGGTGGCTATGGCACACTCAGCAGCTTTGATATCCATTTGTTCAGAGCTTTTGACACCTTGGGTTCCAGCTTTCACTTCTTAGCGGTGAGGCCCCTTCTCGGCCACCTGCTTGCTCTGGGGCTTCTCCCCTCTCTGTGGGGGGTGGGGGGGTGGGGGAGTAGGTGGGGAGGGAATGAGTGAGGAAGGCATGCTGGCTTTCCAGAACCTTCCCTGGCTTTCTAAAGGAGGGGTTTCTGGAAGTCCTTGGGGTGGCCAGAGGGAGGAGCGGCCACAGGCAAAGCACCATGATAGTATGTAGAGTTGTCTGTCCCTCTCTCCCCTGCCCCCTGTCCTTGCAGAATGAGCCCTGGGAGCTGGAAAACCCTGTGCTGGCTCAGACCCTGGTGGAGGCCTTGCAGCTGGACCCAGAAACACTTGCCAATGAGACTGAGACCCGTGCCGCCAACATAGCCCGCTCTGCTGCGGCCAACCGAGCTGCTCGGGCTGCCGCTGATGCTGCCCGTAGGTCCTTCCAACAGGTGATGGCTAGCCACCTGGTGCCCACACAGCCGGCCACGGGAGACCGTGCCCAGCCGATGCCATACGCTGAGGCTCAGGGGGCCACACCGGAGGCAATCCTGGCCTCACCCCCGACGTCCCAGATGGCAGTCGCCAGTGACGTAGCTTCCCCTGGCGCTCCAGCAATCTCCACACAGTCCCAGACGGACACTCCGGACCATGAGGGTGCTAGCACTGCCGGCGCCGGGGGTCCCAGTTCTGCCTGCGTCGAGGGTCCTAGTACTGCCTGTGCTTTCGCTCAGGCTCCAAGTGCCAGCGAGACCAAGGCCACCTGGCCCCAGGCAGCCTTCCTGGGCCAGCAGGATGTCTTTGATTTCACTCAGCCAGCAGGTGTCAGTGGCATGGCCTTCACACGCCCCAAGAGGCCTGCCCCAGCCCAAGTGGCCACCACAGAGGACCCTCGTGCTGCCTCTGGTGTGCCTCAGGCAGCACCTGCCAAGGAAGTGGCAGCCACCCGACCCAAGACCACCAAGTCTGGGAAGGCTGTGGCCAAGACTCGGTGGGTGGAGCCTCAGAATACTGGGGCCGCAGCTGCTGCCAACACCAAGATGGCCACAGGCATCCCCGAGCCTGAGGGGACAGCTGCCACTGCTCAGCACAGTGGTGAGCCCTGGGCCCGGATGGGAGGCAAAAGGACCAAGAAGGTGAGCGCCCTCCCCTGCCGCCTGCACACCCCTCTCTCCTTTCCTGCTGCTCTGCCCCCTCCCTTCTCCTCTGTCCTGCTGTCCTCCCCATCCTGTCCCTCCTCTCCCCTCAGCTTGTTCATGTTTCTCCAGCACACTTCCGTTGAGCGTGTTTTGACTCCACGTAGCTCCTGCTCTCAGGGCTGGTGGGAGAAGAGGTTGGCTCGGAGCCTGGCACTTAGTAAGCTCTCAGCATGTGCCAGCGGCTGCTCGTACTAGGTTTGCTGCCACGTGCCTGCTATGGGCTAGGTGTGTGGTGCGTGCTTCTGCCCGGGGAGTCCGGAAGCCCGGGTTACTCCTCTCTCTGATGGCATTACAGTCCAAACACCTGGATGACGAATATGAGAGCAGCGAGGAGGAGAGAGAACCTCCGCAGGTCCCGGCAACCTGGAGAGCGTCAGAGCCGCCAGTGACAGCGCGGGCTCAGGTGGGCCCTCGGCCCCCGATGGCCGTGAGGTCCCAGATACCCTCACGGCACATACTGTGCTTGCCCCCCCGCAACGTGACCCTGCTGCAAGAGAGGGTGAGCAGTCTGCTTTCCCCATCTGCCTCCTTTCTTCCCCCCCGTGGTCCAGCGCTCTGTGACCACCCAGACCTTCACCTGCCCACATGTTCCTCCTTCGCCAGGCGAATAAGTTGGTGAAATACCTCATGATCAAGGACTACAAGAAGATTCCCATCAAGCGCTCAGGTAGGTACCCCTGGTCCTATGCTAGCCCCCTGCTGCTGGCCTCGCTTGGCTGATGTGCCCACACTCTCCAGGCAGGGCCGGTTGGCTCCATTTCTGCAGGACAGAGTGCTGGCCGGCTGCCTTCAGCACAGCTGGCCTTGGGGCCGCGGCCCTCGAGCCCCTGCTCAACACAGGTTCTTTCCCTACCTCTACCCCACCTCCCACAGACATGGTGAAGGACGTCATCCGAGAATACGATGAGCACTTCCCTGAGATCATTGAACGAGCCACATACACTCTGGAAAAGGTGCGTGGGGGATGGGAGGAGTGGGGCAGCCCACGCCCCATCCAGGCCCTGTTCCTGCCCTGTGTGCTCTGGAAGCCTCCCGTGATCGTCCACTCTGAGCTTCCAGCGTACCCACGGCGGTGTGACACGTGCTCCTTTCGTGGCACCTCCCTGAGCTGCTCGGAGTGGGTCCCTGCGGTGGGTCCCTCTGCCTCTGCAGCCTCCGGAGGCCCCGTGGGGGCTGCCCTTGCTCCCCTATCTTCTCCTGCCCTTGCCCAGGGGTTTGGACTCCCAGATGAAGAAGCATTCAGAGTAGGGCTTGACCGCGGGCATGCTGCCTCCAGCGTGGGGTCTGATCTCACTACTCTTGCCATGTAGAAGTTTGGGATCCACCTAAAGGAAATCGACAAGGAGGAACACCTGTACATTCTTGTCTGCACGCGGGATTCTTCTGCTCGCCTCCTCGGGAAGTAAGGAAGGGAAAGAGGACAATGGCCTCGTGGGTGATGCCCCATCCCCACCCCGGAGCTTCTTGTGGGGAATAGGCCCCCTGGGCTCAAGGATCCACCAGGGCTCTTCCTCCCTGGTCGCTGCACCCAGTGCAGCCAGCTGCACCCAGCTGGAGGAAAAAAGTGGCATCCCAGGGCAAGGCCTTGCTGCTATGGGACTTGGCTGGCCTCCTGGGAGACTCGGTGGAAAGCAGCTCATCCCTGCTCCCACATGCAAGGCTTGGGCTTGGCAGGGTAGTTAGTCCTCTGGGGAGATCTTCCTGCAGAGTAGGGGAAGGGCCTCTGACAGCGTCCCTCTTCGTCCATCCTTAGGACCAAGGACACTCCCCGTCTCAGCCTGCTTTTGGTGATTCTGGGTGTCATTTTCATGAATGGCAACCGTGCCAGCGAGGGTGAGTGGGGGCCCTGCAGCTGGGGATTTGCCCACAGTCCCATCTTTGTGTGCCAAACTATTGTACCCCCATTTCCCCTCACAGCTGTCCTCTGGGATGCACTCCGCAAGATGGGACTTCGTCCTGGGTATGATCAGCTCCTCAGCTCCTGGCCCTCAGTGCCATCCTGCGACAGGAGGTCCCGGGATTGCGGTGGCCTGGGGTCTTGGGCAGGGGGAGGGTTGCCCTAGGCTCCGTAGAAAGGAGAAGGTCTCACCAGGACGGATGGGGACATCGGTCGCGAACTCTCAGCCCCTATCAGCTCACTGCCCCCAGAGGAGATCTCAGAGAGTCAAAGCAGAGTGTGGCTCTCCATTGAGCCCCTCCCTCAAGCAGCCCTGAACCACTGGCCTCTGGTCTCTGCTGTGTGCCTGGCCTCTGCTGTGTGCCCGGCCTCCATGGGCACGCCCAATGGGCCAGAGAGCTCGGGATGGAACTGAGGAGTAGCCCTGCCCCCATACGCCAGTGCCCCTCAGTAATCCTGGGTTCCTTCATTTGCCCTCAGGGTGAGGCACCCTTTCCTCGGTGATCTGAGGAAGCTCATCACAGATGAATTTGTGAAGCAGAAGTAAGTTGCGACTGGTCTCACCCTGCCTCACTCTCAGCATTTCCGGGTGCCAGTGTATTCCCAGCCTCAAAGTTTAGCCTAGAGGCATGAATGTGGGTCAGGATGTGGGAGTGTGGAGGGAGTAGAGTTCTGGGGTCATCTTGGGGAAAGGCAGTGACCCTCCAAACAGCCAGGAACACGGTGTTGGGGTGTGGTAACGAGCCTATGGCACCCGTGCCATAGCCAGCTGCTTGTTATCATTGAAAGCGCTGAAAGGGAGCGAGGGGGACGAAGGCTGTGCATGTAGTGTAGCTACCCTTGGCTGAATGTTTCTATTTTCTGAAGTGCATCTTGCCCAGACTCAGCTAGCCCTCTTTGGGGAGCCTTGCCATGGGGTGTGCTCAGAGCAGAGGTTCCGAAGAATGGCTCCTCTGTTTACAACACACCCAACAGCAAACCAGGGCCATTGTGAAGAGGGGCACAACCCTTGTGACCTCCCTATGAGCAAATGCCCTACACGTGTCACCTCTGCATCTAGACAGGGCTTCCAGGCAGGAACACAGGCCTGAGGCTGTGGCGTCCTCTTCCAAGAGGGGCTGCCAGCACCCTGGCCGGGGAGAGCCTGCCTAGAACGCAGCATTTCCACCACAGCTCAGCTCAGTGAGCGGCAAAGGCTGATTCCCTCCCACACTCAGGTACCTGGAATACAAGAAGGTCCCCAGCAGCAGCCCGCCGGAGTATGAGTTCCTCTGGGGCCTGAGAGCCTGTCACGAGACCAGCAAGATGAGGGTCCTGAGATTCATTGCCCAGGTACCAGACAGCACCCGTCAGATGCCAGCAGCAGGCTGGCGCTTGCCCTGCCTGATTTGTTCCTTGGTCGCCACCTTTCCTCTTTCCTCTGCAGAGGCCCTGCGAGGTTCCTGAGTTTCTTACGTAGGCTCGCAGGGGTCGTGGCGTGGGGCTTAGGGCGTGGTCCCAGCTCTGGCTCAAAACAGTGGGAACCCGGGGTTTTCAGGCCAAGGCCACGCTGCCAGCTAACCTTGGAGAACGTGGGAGCTGCCACGCTGCTGGGCATGTTAGAGCGTGAGCACGGGAAGGTGTGGCTGGCACGAGGTGTGCCTGGACAGTGAAGTAACCCTGGCGTTATGGCCGTCTGCTCTTCCCCACCTCAGCACCAGAACCGAGATCCCCGGGAGTGGAAGGCTCATTTTCTGGAGGCTGTGGATGATGCTTTCAAGATTATGGACATGGATATGGCTGAGGAACATGCCAGGGCCCAGATGAGGGCCCAGATGAACATCGGAGATGAAGCTCTGATTGGACGGTGGAGCTGGGATGACATACAGGCCGAACTGCTCACCTGGGATGAAGATGGGGATTTTGGCGATGCCTGGGCCAGGATCCCCTTTGCCTTCTGGGCCAGGTACCACCAGTACATCCTGAATAGCAGCCGTGCCAACAGGAGAGCCACGTGGAGAGCTGGCGTGAGCGCTGGTACCAACGGTGGGGCCAGCACCAGCATCCTGGATGGCCCCAGCACCAGTTCCACCATCCGTACCAGAAATGCCGCTAGAACTGGTGCCAGCTTTTTCTCCTGGATCCAGTAAGACTGTCGTGGGGACTTGAGACCCTCTGGGACGGTTACGGATGAGTGGGGGGGGGGGCTGTGGAGGGCCAGGGTAGGGCAGGAGTGAGCCCGTGGAAACAAACTCGTGTCATTGTTTGTCCCCTCCCTGGCTACTGTGGGCTCTGATGTGCGCATGTTCCCTTTTGTTCCCCATGATGCAGACAGCGTTGAGGAGCTGTGGTGGTCGTGCTCAGCCAGCCAGACATCCTCCTCAGAGACCCTGTCACGCGGCATTACGGGCGGCGCTTCTCCCTGTGGGTCATGGGCTGTGAAGATGAAGCTTTCTTTGCTCCTCCTGCTGCTTTCCTTGTGTGCTTTCCCTTGTGTGTTCATGGTTTTGGTATCAGTGTTACATTAAAGTTGCAAATCAATGTGGATGTCTCCTCCTTTACCTCTGAAGGACGTGCTATAAATGGCCCCATGGCTGGGCTCCAGGGATCAGTGGACCACACCTCTGTGGAAAAAAGGCCCCCAGGTCTGGGTGGGGAGCCGGGAGTGTGCGTCTTGCCAGGTGGTCGGGAGGTCATGAATGTAGGGGTCCCCAGTCCACGTGGTTATGTGATAGCCTACAGGGCAGCTCAGCAACACCAGCCGGATGCCAAGGTCAGGCAGGAGAAGGAATGGCCCTGAGGACTGCAGGTTTAACCCACTCACTCCCCCTGCTCCTCAGCAACAGGATCCACGGGCACTCACTGGCAGGGTTCACTCACTGAACCTCCTTCTTGATGGAGACGAGGTTTCAAAGACTCGTCTGATGTCTTGTTCATCAGAACAAGAACAATTCAAAGAATTGTCTGATGTCTTGTTCATCAGACAATTCTGGGCCTCCTTCGTGGGACCGAATCTTGAGGAAAATGTGGCTGGCTTTACCAGTGATGACCTTCCCCTTGTGTTGGGCAACAGGAGCAGCAGATGCTGAGCTAAGAGGAAACCACCAAAAGAAAGCACTAGGGATGCCTAGACAGCCCATTGCCAGCGAGGGAATGGAAGCCTGTCTGAGGCTCTGGGGCTCTATTGCCACAGGACCAGGGCCCTCCTGGTATGGCAGAGGCCAGGCCAAGGTGCTTCTGTGTTCCAGGGCTGGCTGATGCCCAGAGGCCATGGGGCGCATGAGGCTGCAGATCCTGCAAGTACAAGGCGGTGAGGTGAGGCTGGCCAGGCAGCTCTCTGGGGAAGTGCTCAGTAGCAGGCACGAGTGGTGTCTGCGGATGCCCACTGTTCTCCAGTAACGTCCACCACCTGGCAGCACAGCCAGCCAGATGGTGGGGTGGGAGACAGTGGGGTCAGCAACCCATGAAGCCCGACGTACAATGAAAGCTCAGGTGTGATTGCTGAAAAGTGATTAAGGATTGCAGGAGCTCCGCAGAAGAGCAGGAAATCCCTTTGGGTTTGGGACTGGGTAGGTTGCACACCCGGGATCTCACCACCCCGTCGTCACACAGGGTGGTGGGGTTGGTCTCCATGTCAGTGGCGTGTGTAGGAATTTCTCTTCTCTTGGGCTGAGGTCCAGGTTCAGCCACCCTGATATTCTGGAATTCTGACAAACAGTCCCAAAGTTTTACTGGGTCACAATACACAGACACACATGCCTGCCGCCACGGGCTCAGACAGACTTGACTCATCTTCCCTTCACCTGTGCAGGTCTATGGTTGGGACTGCGGGAAAAGTGAGGGCAGCCTGCAGCCCCAGGAGGCCCGGAAGGATGCATCTCATGCAGTGTGACTGGGACCTCTCGGAACATTCCTGTGCATATGGTAGGCACCAGCCTACACCAGGTTGGTGCAGCCTCTGGTCTGAGTTGGAGCACTGCCTTCAGAGGCCAATGGAGACAGGCAGCTCCTCCAGAAAGGAGCAGCAACGCTCAGAGGCAAAGCACTGGGAAAGGAACCATTTCCCAAGCCCCCGAGCTTCCTGGGCCCTTGCCCTTGTGTCTCTTCCCCCAGAGTAGGCCTCACCAGCAGCCCAGTGTCCACACTCAGCAGGGAGCACTGAGAGGGCAGACTGGGCAGGGAGGATGAGGACAGCCTTGGGAAAGCAGCTGATCCCCCCTCTCAGCACCACAGGGAGACCTAGGCAGGGCGCCCCCTACTGCAACCCCCACCTTTCACAGAGCCTTTGGTTCCTGTCAGCCAGTGTTTTCTGGGAATCTCCTATGTGCCAAGTGTGCGGCAGTGGTGTGTACAACCACGTCAGACTTCTCCTCACCTGAGTGCTATTCTCTCTCACCCTACTGCACTTGTGCGTGGACAACCAGTCACCAGTTTGCAGTTCTTGATGATAATGCAGAAAGCTCTTCTGAATATTTGTTAGGACTTCTTGTCTGAGTGTCATTTGCCTTTATGGGGCAGCCTGAGAGGAAGAGGTGACTGGGTCCATTCCCTGGAGGAGAGATCTAAGGCTCCCAAAGTGAAGAGACTGGAGTGGCCCGAGGCTGCTGGTGGGAGGTAGGGTGAGGGAGCACTGGGAAGGGGACAGGCCTGGGGTGGGAGTTGGTGGGCATTGGCCCACAGTCTCATAGCCACAGTGGCAGCGTGGGGACTAAAACCCAGGACCCTCGGAGAACAGGATGCCTGCTACCCCTCTTGCAGTGTATTGCTGCTCCTATGGAGGAGCTCACAGCATCCGTGGGCCAACACCTTCTCCCACCCCACACTCTCTCCTGATACCCGCGCCCCCACCCACCAGCCACAGCACATCAGATCCCACTGCACCATCACGTCCCGATGATGCTCTGCGGTCCTATCCACCCTCATCAACCACAGGAGGAAACGGACTCCCAGAAGAGAGTGACTTTCCCAAGGCCTCTGACCCACCTCTGCCAATGAGTCAGTTCATGACCGTGGACCAGCATGTTCTCTTGGCCTGCTCAGAACCTCATTTTCTTGCATGTAAAGGTATATTTGAATGTACTGCTTTCCCCTTTGACTACTAGGTTATCTTTTTAATAATGAAAGGAGTGTTCCTTCTATGTTTTGCAGTGTTTTCTCTAACTGGTGGGCAGATTGCAGAGATATTCTCATCATGTATGGTTCTCCATTACATCCTCCTATTCATGAAGTGCAGAATTGGAGAATTTGAAGAACTCCAGTTAGTGTTCCTCTGTGTGTGGCTGTCACTTTTGGTGAAAGACAAGTGAGCTTGTTGACCCCAACATGTTCACTGGCACTTAGAACTACGTTCGTTACCAGATTTTTTAAATTTTAGCTTTTGTACTTGATATTGAGGACCTGGACAAAGTGAAGTGCTTGAAATCATATCAAGTTATCATTTTCCACCACCGTGGGATTAAACTGGTGAAACCTATCCCAGAAGAGTAAGGGGAGAATTAACAAAAGTGTGGAAATAGAATCATACCGCTTCAAATAGCCAATGGCATGGCAATAAAGGAGGAATTTAGAAAATAGTTGGAGACTAATAAAACCAGCACATGATATGCCTCAGTTTATTGGATACATGGGAACCCTGTAAGAGTGGTGTTTAGAACTAAAAATGCTTACTTCACATGGAAAAGAAAACATGGCTCTGATTCCATAAGCTAATTGCATGTCAGATGAAATAAAGGAAAAAGCACTGAAACCAAAGTTAGAGCAAAGTGCAGTAGTAACAAGTGGAGGATGAGAAATACACACAGAAAGACAGACACAGAGAGAGAGAGAGAGAGAGAGAGAGAGAGAGAGAGAGAGCCAGAGACACAGAGAGACAGAGAAAGAGACAGAGATCGAGACAGAGATCGAGATAGAGATAGAGGCAGAGACAGACAGCGACAAAGAGTCAGAGAGACAGAGAGAGGAAGGGAGGGAGGGAGAGAGAGAGAGAGAGAGAGAGAGAGAGAGAGAGAGAGAGAGAGAG
>NDGM011245618.1:1506-14340 GCA_002564305.1 Octomys mimax
AGAGAGAGAGAGAGAGAGAGAGAGAGAGAGAGAGACTGGCCATGAGTTCAACTTATAGCTCAGGCTGGTCTCAAACTCACAGTGATCCTCCTACCTCAGCCTCCCAAATGCTGGGATTACAGGACTGCACTGTTTTTCTTTTTTCTTGTTTTTTTCCTACTCTTCCATTTAGAATTTTCTAAATTTTCTCCAAAGGGATAATACGCACTGATTGTATAATGAAAAAAACTTACCAAAATGATTTACTCACTGTTACTGAGGGACTCAGCCCAAATTTCAAAAGTTCTCCAAGGACAATGCCAATTTTCCTGTTCTCTGTGTCTTACAGCCATTACACTGTTTCTTTTCCTTACAATCAGACTTGAATGAGGAATTTGGCTCTGCTGCTGGGAGGTTACCTTTGCAGAGAATGGCAGTTTTCGAATAGTGAATGCAATTTGAACACATAGGTGAAAGCAGAGACATGAGCCTGCAGCTGAAAAAAATGCATTATTTTAAATTATTTAGAGGAGGAAAGCGTGACTCCATGATAGTGTACTTCTCCCCCACAGCTGAGGCCCTGGGCTTGGTTCCCAGTACAGGTTAAAAACAAAGTTTAAATTAATCCTATTAAAATTGAATAGATAAGTGTCACCAGATCCACATATTGTTTTACCTTGATGCTGCTCATTGGGAAGAAAAGTTGGATTGATGTATAACTATTCTTATGAAATTCCTTGTTTAATTAGAATTCAAGATTATGTTCATTGAGAATTTTAGTTCAAATTCATCAACATTAAGACTTCTTTACAATATTTTCTAAAATTTACAGTATTTTGAAGATGCATTTTTTCTTATATTAAGCATTAGCTGAAATGCCAGTCAACATGCAGCCACCTTTCTGGATTTCCGACTTCCTGGAGGTACTGGATAGTGGTCATAGTAAAGATGATTACATGGTAGGATGCATGAAGTGGTTTTGAAAATTCATCACATTTGATTAAGAATTTTCTCAAAACTTAAAGATTAAATTAGAATCTATCAGATGAAAGCCTCACGCCATTTTCTCATAAGGCAGTCCTAGTATATTTTATAAAGATCCTATCACAAGGTGCGGAAGACCTGTCCAACCCATCATGTCCGTGTGCACTACTGCTTACCACACAGAAGCCTGCCTTGTTTTTCATGCACACCGAAAATTTAAAGCAAGTAAAAAAAAAAAAATCAATTTAATGAGCTAACATTTGCTAAGCATACTATGCTATCAGAGATGCAAATCTGTGGGCTTCTAGGGCTTCTTTTCCTAAGAGTTCATGGTGAATGAGCAGCGATATTTTACAGATAATTTAAAGACTATGATTATCTGGGGCCGGCAAGATAGCTCAGTGGTCTAAAGCACCTGCTTAGGTAAGCTTAGGCAAAGCACAGGGACCGTGGTTGGATCCCCGGCACCCCAGGACCCCTAGCCCCGCCCCCAGGGCGTGCTGAGCCCACCAAAAATAAATAAATAAATAAATAAATAAATAAATACTACGATTATCTTCTAGATATATGTGAAGTGTTTAGTACACAACTATTGAACCATAAAATTGTAAAGGTAATCTACTGCCCCTTGTATCCCTGACCATACCGCTCCAATATATCAGTACCAACATTCTGACCCTAAAATATGAGGAATAGATTTGTTCTCATCCTACCTGGACTAGAGAGAAAAGTTTCATCAAAGATCTCAATATTAACCCTCCCGCAGCTATTCTTTGGTTGGCCTTAGGCTCTTCAGGTAGGAGAGGAAGGCGTAGGAGCTTCATGCACTGAAGAGCAATCCGCTTGCTTTGAGATTCGTTGGACATTTTTCATCATGTTTGCTGATATCCCAGTGCATTGAGTGAATAGGTCCGTTTCTCTTCCTCCCTGAAGTCCCACGTCCTCTCCTCCCTTTCTTTTTCCCTGTCCTTTTCCTCACTCTCCCTCTGCATGCATGTGAGCATGTGGGCATCTCCGTGCCTTCTATCTCCATTCGGGCTGATGAACGCAGCCATTTAGATATTCTGTCTAACACAAGCCTGAATCCAGGAAGCAAAATGTAAAGAAGGTGAATGCGCTTCCGATAGCACCATTTGAAATCAAAGCTCCCCCGGCTGCTCACTCCACCGTCCTAGCAGTGCAGCAGGCCTGAGGAACAGTGACTGAGCCTCCTCCCATGGGTGGCCTTGCTTGACTCTCCCAACTCAATGTCCAGTTAATTTTCACTTAATTTCTACTCTTTACCATTGGGCTGCTGGATCAGCAGTTTTTAGAAACTCTTCTATGCTCCATATTCATAAAACTCTACATGTATTCAACTAGCCACTCAATCTGATAGATTGATCAGATGAGTTTAGACAAAGCAAACAGAGAGAGCTATCAAAGATAGTAACGCTACAGTTGGAAAAACCTCAGTATAAACTGGTTATTATATCATACCACAAGTATTATATTTTCTTGATGTGATCATTAGAATATAGACATGTAGAAAACATCTTTATTCTTAGTTGTATATCATGTTTAAATGTGAGATATATCAAATGTCTTGATTTCCAAGCTTGATGTAAAATAGTTTCAATAATGATAAATAAATGTATCCATACATCTAAAACTAATGCATTTATGTAAACAATATATAATTTTGGGGCTGGGGAGGTAGCTTGGCAGTCTAAGAACCTGCCTGTCAAGTGGAAGGACGTGGGTTTGATTCCCAGTACCGCATGCCATCCTGGCCTTGGAACCCAAGTGCTGGGAAGGCTGAGACAGGAGGATCATATGAGTCCGAGCTGCATAGTGAGACCCTGTACCAAATGCATAAATAAATAAATAAATAAAAGATTAATATATATTATATATAATTGGGGAAATAAAGGTTATGTTTAGGCATTATGTATCCATATATTTATACATATCTATATATTTATTATATAATACATATTTATGTGTCATGTGTATGCTACTATATCATATATTAGTATAAAATATGTGTATCACATGCTTACAATACATAAATCAATATTCATATTATATAGAGTATATTAATGTATACTTATGTGTGTTTATATTGTGTTCATTTATATTAAAATATATGACTATAATATTATATTTTCATTGTCTCAGTTATACAAATGTATTGATAAGTACATGGTGAAAATACAAATCATTATTGTGAGGATTAAATAAATGCTTTTATTATCTGAAATATATTTGATTATTTGATTTCCTTAACTAAGTATTCAAAAGAAGGTTGCAGGCTTAATCCTAGCCAACTTGGGACACAGTATTTTAGATACTGGGGAATTAATTTTGATGACACGAGAAAGAGAATAAAGCTAATTAACAGGAAAAATATTTGTTTATGGATAATTAAGTGTTGACTTTCAAGGGAAGAAAATCCCCTCGCCTGTCAGATTTTTTGAAGCAGGAATGACCAGTTGGTGAGAGGTGGAAGAGGGGCATCTGCTCCCAGGCCAACTGGGGGACCTTCGGGCTTGCACAGGAAGTCCCTTTCCTTACCGCACCCTGTAAACTACTGCCTACTGGGAACATTTTACTAATTGTAGAGTGGTCAGGGTTGGGATGCATGATGAAAAGGTTCGTTTTTGGAAAGAAACTTCTCTACTTGTGAGAGATATTTCTGATGAGCGTAGATGAGTCAGGCAGAAGCTTCGAGCATCTAGTATGCAGAACAGTTTTGGAATATTGGATGTTCATCCTGGAGAGGTAGACAGCTGCTACCCCACAGAAGTACCTCTGAAACGTGCTGTGGGGAGCACAGTGCTGCCACTCTATTTTACGCCTCTTCAGAAAAGTGAGGGCTTTCAAGAACTCCTCTGTGGAAGGCCTGGGCACTCTGTATAACATTAACTACTTCTGCCATCCTGCTTATAAAATGCAAATAGTAATAATAACTTAGTTCAGAAAGTATGAATTTCAATTGCTTATACATACAATTCTTAACTATTTCACAAATGCTTTAACAATCATCCTTTGGATTACACACTATGCCCTAATAGGAGCTTAGGAAAAAGTGCCTGTTTTAGCTAAGATTAGTGCTTTCACCATCGTTTTCTTTGTAAATGATGTGAAGTATGAAGACTGGAAAAGGAGAGGGCATTGTTGTAAAGTACTCTCATAATTCAAGAAATATGAAATCCAGGAACAGATCTCCAGCATTTCTTTCAATCTGTATGTTTTGTTTCATTTTAACAGAACTAGAATGAATTTCAGAAGTTCTCCTGCCACCTGAGGAGAAGAAGATATTGGAAGCCTAAGCACACGTTTTCCTTAAAAGTTCTGACAACCACAGAAGGAAGGGTGATGTGATGGGACAGGGGGAAAAAAAAAATCCCCTTACTGAGATGTCCCTGAGAAAATGGCCCAAACCTTAATATCAACATGCAAGCAAATTCACCAGTTCTAGGTTAGATATAAAAATTATCTTTTGTAAATTATGTTTTAATCCACACATATGACTTTCAAGGAACACGTTATGTTTCCCAAATTATAGATATAAAAAACTGAACCAAGCAATTTACCCATGTTATTATGGTTGGTACACAATAGAGCTAGAATTTGATTCCAGGTACATTTATTTTCCCACATGCAATTTCCTTGGATAAGAACATAAATTAAAACTAAGCCACAAAAATCTATGAACCAGGCTCTTTCTCTGGTCATTTTTAATAATGAAATACTTACAATGCTTGCCTTTCTAGGTAAGTCTCCTGTAGGTGACAATCAATACATGTTGTTAAATATGACATTAATCTAAGTACACTTGCACCTAGCAGAAGATCCACTATGTTCATTATCAAATAAACTCATTATATGATTGTTAAACACAACTTAATTTTGTGTCTAATATAAACCATATGATTATCAAATATTAACTGAAATGACATCTACCGTATTCTATGTACTATACTGCATTTCACAATAATGGACATTTTATGTGAAATTAAAGAGCAAACTAAAGATATTATATCTATTCTTTAGAAATGTTCACAATCTAAAAATGTTTCTGACATAGATAAAAATACTGAGTTGAACTCTGGCTTTAAAGGACACTTAGCTGCATGAGTGAACACACCTTACCAAGTTCTAACTAAAACACCATCCAAAAATGTCTCCATTTGTTTGTAGATACACTGCAGAAAAAACTTAATTTTCTTATTCCCTTCCCTGCTTCTTCTCTACTCAAGATACACCTCATCAAACTGAAGAAGGGTGTTCAGGTCTGAGAGGCAAAGCAAACATGGATCCCATAAAGTGAGTCTAATTTTATGAAGTTAAATGACTCTCCAAGATATGGAGAGTTTATGGAGATAAAATAAATCAAACTGAAAAAGTTCAGAAGACTGACAATATTACATTTTAATGGTGGATTTCCGAACCTAAAAAATGTTTATATAATTTCCATAAAAGCAATCCGAAATGGCAAATCAAACTGAAGATTAAAGGAGTACATTAGAATAGGTATGGATTTGCTAAAAATATATCATTTCAGGGCATCGTTGAATTATTTTGCACAGTTCATGGTGGTCATTACGTAAAAGTTGAGAAAATATTGTCAGTGTAGTTAGCTTAGACTTTACCAACACAACAAGAACCGCCTGCCTGTTTTTTTCTGGAGATGTCATGATTGAGGAATAAGAGCACAAACTCTTTAGGAGCTCAGTTGGGAGAGAGGTGAGAAAGCTGCTGTACCTTAAAGACAGAAAAGACACCTTTTTTTTTTTTTCATATTTCACTCTCCTCTGTGGGAAGTAGAATAATCAGAGAAGTCAATAGTGACCATGTCCCAAATCACGGCCCTTGAAACTGTGCAAAGCATGCTGCACGCAACTACAAATATTCACTGCCATGTGAGCTTTCAAGCTGAAAAATCTCCAGGGTGAATGTCAGATATTGTATGTTCATCTCATTCCTTGATTGCACTTACTAAACACAAATATTCATTTGTTTCTTTGTCTAGATCAGTGAAACCTAAACTTTATTCATGTCTTGACCTTCTCACGCATATATTCATTCATTTCTCTGTGGACTCGGTGGGTTTCCTCAGCTGCACTTCCTTCAGATGTGGTGAAACCAGCTCTTTCCTGCTGTGTCCCCCTCACTGTCCCATCCACCTTCAGCTCTGGCAGTCTGCTGCTTCCAGCAAGACCTGTCACAGGCCTCGTGTGTGTGAACAGTTCCTCTCTGCTGGGATAAGAGAGTAAAAAATGTTCCTTGTCAGTGTCCCCTTTGCAGGAATTACAAAATAATCTCAAATACACAAGTAATGGCCAGAACTTTCAGACTCCTCATCATCACAATTTCCAAGCGGGAGCTAGGCATGGTCAGTCCTACCACCAGACACTCATCTATGCATGAATCCCTTGTGACGGCTGCCACCTACCAATCCTCCAATCACCTTGCCTTTGACTCCTCTAAATCCATTGGAGGAATCTGATGTAAGATAAACAAGGTCTTGTTTTTTTATGACTTTACCATAGTGCTCTGGTTTGAGATGGGTATCTTTCCAGTTGACCCATCCTTTGTCCTTGTCATCTATGATTTCTTTCAACTGCCCTCCATAGCTGGTCAAGCAAAACTGCACAGGAGTCAGAGCTCTTCAGTTTTCTGCTAATCTCACTGCATCTGCTTGGGAAGTTTCTTAATATCCTTTAAGACCATCAAATCATCAAAAATCCAGTTGATGGTAAGGCAGAGTGTGCTGCAGACAACTTCTCTTCAAACACATTTCCTGTCATTTCCCTTTACGTTTGATGCCAGTTTTACTCTCTCATTTCTTTCTCTTGTATTTTTCTATCCCTTTTTGTTTGGAGTTTTTGTTCTTCCCATTGTTTCTATTACACTAGCTTCTTCTCATCACCTAGAGCCTGGAGCAAACCTTTCATTTACGCATAGATTTCCCCGCTCTTCTTCATAATCTTTGTTTGTATCTTACTTTCTCTGGTCATCTAAAGCTTAAAATTTGGTGACATTTCAGATGACATTATTTGATTTCTCCAAGAAATTCCTTGAACTTCCTGAAATCACTCTTGCTCCACACCAGGAATCCCAGGAAGGAGCAGAGGCCCTAGTGCTGAGCCACTACTCAGCCTCTACCACTCTGAGGTCCTCCATGGCATTACATTCTTAGCATACCACAGAAAGTGCCCACAGCGCATGGGCTACAGCACATTTAATCTGTGTATCATGGAGTCAGATGGCCTAAGACTGAACTCTGACTTGGTCACTTAACAAGTGTGGTGACCTTGAACATTTACGTTATTTAAATTCTTAAAGCTTCACCTTACTTTTGCTCCAAAATGGCAAATGTCAATGCTACAAAGCCAACCCCTCAAGGTTACTATAGTACTAAATGTGATTGTGGATTTCCACAGAATCATAGTTAATGTCAATACATATTAGCCTCTCTAGTTAGTGTATTTATAGGAACATAAATTCTCTAAAAACTTTAAGGTCAGATGTATTTCTGAATTCATTATTTTTCACATTTTAGAAAGGCAATACAATGAATGTATTGCATATTATAAAATACCCCAAGTAAGCCCTGTAGCTTAGTATGTTTTACCATAAAATCAGTGATGAGCTTAGTGAATATTGGAAATATAGAGAAAAGATTATATATTAATATTTCTACATACTTAAATTTTTACTTAAAATTGAACCACAATAATGTATAGCTATGTTCTTTAGTTTACACATAAATATATTTTAAATTTTCTTAAATTTTTTCTGTCCAGTGGTGTATAACTTTTCAGTCACTGGGACACAGTACTGGACATACATAACTTACAGAAGAGTGTAAACTGGGCTCATGGACTCTGAGAGCTTCGTGCTTGCTGGACTGGCTGTGAGACTGGGACATCCTGGCGAAAGGAGGTGGGACAGCCAAACTGCTAGGCTCATGGAGACCAGCACACGGGAGAAAAGGACCAGTAACCAGGCACACGCCATGCTCCTCCCCCAACGACCCACCCACCCAGGCACACCGAGGAGTGTGCCACTCTAGTCCCCAAAGCTAGAAAGTTTACACAGTGATGCTCAACCCCCCAAACAATATTTCCACGTCTCCAATAAGAAACATCTAGGGCAGATTCAAACATCTCATTTAAGAGAGCTTGTAATTCCGTATAAGGGAAGGGGGGCCTAAAATTTTGATTTTTTGAGACTAATATTCCTAGACAATTCTGTGTACTCAGGACATTTGGAAAGCTGCCTCACCACACCTCCCAGCAAGTGACCTGCTTGCTCCTTTCACGTGGGGTCTAGAATGGGGAGCTGTGCACCAAGATGCTAGACAGACTCCAGCCTTGGGCTCTGCACAGACAGGCCGTGTCTCCTCTCCTGGCACTAGTGCCCATTCACTGTTTCTCCCTTCCTGAGTCTCTTTCCCATGGACTCTTGTTCTCCAGGTCCTTTCCTGCTCTTTTGCCACTGGCAGTTTCCTATAAATGCTCTTCCTTCCTTTCCCTTCTAGTCTGTCTGTTCTCATCCTTTTAATGGATCGATTCAAAACTCCTGGATGCTTTCTCAGTAGACACATTGTTTTCAAAGCTATTTAAAGAACATATTTGTAGGGGGACATGCAGGGACTTGCATCGGACTCTTGTGTTGAATCTTTACTTTTCTAGTGAATTAAAATCAAGATGTGGAATAAATATATTTTAGCAAGAAACTGACATAGACCTGGGAGACACAATAAATAGGGAAGTAATTAGCAAAGGAGTTAGTTTAAGATACTCCCACTGGCAAGAATACCATACCCTGTCCACAAGATAAAACATCTGAGGAGTTTGTTGTCGTTGTTTTATGTATTTAGTACAGGGTCTACAGGGTCTCAGTGTACAGATCAGACTCATAGTGATCCTCCTATTTTCAGCCTCCTCCCAAGCGCTGGGATTACAGGTGAGTGCCACCATGCCCAGTCTCAATTGCTGTCTCAGCGGGCCCCCAGGGGCAAGGCCAGCACAGCAGGCCAGGAATCAGACTCAGGTCCCTGCATCTGCCTAAACTGGTGCTTTAATCTGCTCAGCTATCTGGCTATCCCTTTGAAGAGATTTTATTATTTTGATCTGGGGTTTTCCTAAAAGCCTCTTGTGTTGAGAAGTTGTCTTGGTTACTTTTTTTCCCCCCCTTGCTGGAACAAAATACCCGACATCAAAAATTAAGGAAGAAACGATTTCACTAGCCACAGTTTGTGGAGGTTTCAGTCCATAATCAGGTGGCTCCAAGGCAGAGTGGCTCATAGCAGAGGGTAGCCATTCTTGGTGGCGGAAAACAGCAAAGAGCGAAGCGAGGGGCCGCAACTGGGACCACTAGCAAGCCTCTTCCTTCTATGGAATGCAGGCTCTCCACCCCAGGGTGGGTGTCACACTCAAGCCCGTAATACCAGCACTGGATCATGAATTCATCACAAACTCTAGAAGCTGCCCCAAGGACTGCACAAGGCTTTCAGGGGAACACCTAGACACAAACCATAACAGAAAGTGACAGAATCCTGGGCAGGCTACACAGTCCACTGATAAATTCCTAGCTGACTTTATTGGAGGTAGGGCCTGTTAGAGGTGGGTCGCCAGCCGTGTGGACCTGGAGGAGGATGCGCCCCCTCCCCACTCCTCTCTTCTCTCTCTGCACTCTAGCCCCAGTGACAAGAGCAGCTTTGATCCGTGGCCGCCACGCCAACCTGCCACTTCTATTTGAGCCTGTGGCTGTGGAGTGAGGCCCCTGGAACTCTGAAACAAAATCAGCCCTCCTCTGCTCAATGGTGGGTACCCTGTATTGTATCTCCATACAAGGAAGTGACAAAGCCAGGGTTGAGTAACAATCCCATAAGAATTAGGAGGATTAGATGAGAGTCTGATAAAAGAGCTCCAGAATGATATTAGCACATGCATGCTCCCATCAATCAAGTGGCCAATGGGCATCTACTGTATGGCAAAGACAGGTCCTAACTTACTTCACAATTAAAGAGGAACTTCTCTGTATTGAAACTGAAGCAAAATTAATCCATAAGAATATGGATTAACATGCATATATGTTCTAAATGTTAAATATTAATGTAAGAGCTGTTTCATATTTAAAAAGTTTTGAAACAATTCCAAACTGTCAGAAGTTCAAGAGTAATTCAGAAAATTTTCATTCTCAATATCAATATACAATGTATAAAGTATTAATTCTATATATTTTATATTTTATATTATATATCATTAATATATACTATTTTAAGTGGTAAGTTATATGCTATTTAATTTATATAATTATAATTATATAAAGTTATATAATACTACAATACATGAATATATGAGTGATTATAATCAGTAAGATTCATATTTTCTAACTCATAAAACAATATATTGTAAAAATCATGCTTATACATTTCTCAAAAATTCAGTGTATACTTTATAATAAGTATAATTGTTGAACCAAAAATGTACCATCCAATCATTGTGTATTGCATACATGTATCAATAAAAAATTAAAACTGGAAAACAACCAAAAAACAAAAAATGTGCCATTTATACAGCATGTTTTAAAATCTACCCTTTGCTGTTCAAATTATTGAAATGTTCTCCTAACATTCTTCGCCACTTCACCCTAATTCTAATAGGAACACGCAACATGCATAATTATTATGTCCTTTAGTTTTCTTTCATCTGTAAGAGTTCTATAATTTTATTGTTATTATGATGTTAATTATCATAATAACAGCGTAATGATCTTGGCATTTTTGAGAAAACCCCACCAAGCCTTTCACACACATTCCTCCTGTTGGGTTTGTCTACATGTCCTCATAAATTCACTTGGTCCACCCCTTCAGAGTCCGTCCACTGGGGATACCACACTCCTCTCAAGGTCCCGCATGTGGCATGTGGAGGCAGATTCTGTCTGTGAGCCCTTGTCAGTGAGATCAGCTTTGATCACCTGATCAAAGTGACGTGCTACCTTCAAGGTACAGTTTGTATTTCTCCTTTTATAACTAGTATGAAATTCGTGGGCCGTCGTTTTAGGATCCCACATCGATCCTCTTTTCCTCTGTCTTCTTTCTGTAGCTTTCCCATCCCCTGATGATTAATACCTGAGAAAACCTTTACCACAAAGTTTTACCATAAGGAAGATGGCAGTTTTTCAACTCTATCACTCTTTCCACAACGACTGAGTAACAGTGTATAAAAAGATTTTCAAAACTGCCATCCCTGTTTTTCTATTTACCTTGCTCTTCACCCATTTATTACCAATGAACCCATGAATTCACACTATTTTTCAATGAGTTTTTCTTAATGTTCTTAATATTTGCTTATTCAATGCTAAATACTCCTTTTTCTTCAGCTTTTCATGACAATCACATCTTACATTTGTTGGCTTTTATAGGATTTTGTGGCATTTCCATATAATTTTCTAATATAAACCCCTACAAGGGATGTGAAATTATCAGGCATGATGGTGCACACCTATAATCCCAGCATCTGGGAGGCTGAGGCAGGAGTATTGCTGTGAGTTAGAGGCCACCCTGAGCTACATGGCATGGACCTGCCTTAATAAAAGAGAGGAAATATATGTGAAATTTCTTAATGATACAAAGAAATGAATTCATTGTTTTTCATTATAAAATGGATCTTTATATCCCCTTTTTTGTTTAGTTTTGTCAGAAGTGGGTGTTTCATTGTCATTCAAATATTGTAGGTACATGAATTCAGGAAAATAATCCAATGTGCTCTAACTACTACAAAGGCAACAATATGCAATGCATTAATTATTGTAACTGTCCTACTAACCTGTTTAGAAACTGCCTCATTGCAATTTCTTTCTCAATAAAATTAATTAAAAAATAAAGGGAATTTTGTAATTAAAGAAAAAAACAAAGGAATGAACTCATGAAAGCATTTTAAAACAAATAAATTTCAGGTTTATATTAGAAGCAAATTAAGACCCACACTGATTTATTTTTGAGCTCAGAGAACGAAAAACATATCTTTTTCTGATCATGAATGTCATAGCTTTCATAAAACTAAACGTAGATATTTACAGCTGCTATAGTTACATAAAGCTCTCCATTGTGGGAAGTAAAAACCAATGTGTGTATTTGTACTAATTGTAAATATTATACATGTGTTGTTCCAAATTCTTACTTGTAAATATAAATTTTAAAACAGAAATTTGGGGGGAAACGGGCTCCTGGCTCTGTGTGGGCCTCTGAGGGGGCGAATCGGGCAGCAAGATGACTCAGCACACTGACTACAGGATGAAGTGCGTTCTGCAAGACGGCCGGGTCTTCATCAGCACCTTCCAGGCTTTCAAGGAACGTATGAGCTCCATCCTCTGTGACTGCGATGAATTCAGGAATGTCAAGCCAAAGAACTCTAAGCAAGTAGACAGGGAAGAGAAACGAGTCCTCGGCCTGGCGCTGCTGCGAGAGAAGAATCTAGGCTCTACGACAGTGGAAAGACCTCCTCCCAAAGATACTGGCATTGCCTGAGGGCCATTTGCTGGAGCTGCTGGGGGCCCAGGGATCGGTAGGGCTGCAGGTAGAGGAATCCCAGCGGGTGCCCCCCATGCCACAGGCTCCTGCAGGACTCGCTGGGCCGGTCCGTGGGGTTGGTGGGCCATCCCAGCAGGGGGTAACCCCACAAGGAAGAGGCACTCTTGAGGCTGCTGCAGCTGCTGCCACAGCTAGTATTGCAGGGGGCCCGACCCATTACTCGCCCACCAAGACCCTAGACTCATCTTGATCCTCCTCTGCTCCCTGCCTGTTTCCCATGAGGCTGTACATAGTCCTTTTATTTCCTTGTGGCCTATGAAACTGGTTTATAATAAACTCTT
>NDGM011245621.1:2595-15115 GCA_002564305.1 Octomys mimax
AAGAAGAAGAAGAAGAAGAAGAAGAAGAAGAAGAAGAAGAAGAAGAAGAAGAAGACGACAAGGCCTTACAACTGTGGACAGACATTCCTGTTGTGGGTCAAACTTCAAGACAAAAGATTAAATAAATGCATACCTCCCTAAAGATAAACATTCTGGATTGATAATCACCTTGAAGAAGCCAAAAGTGTCACTAGTCCAACCCCTACAGTAAGAGCCCCTTTTCTGTATTCATGCTGGCTTGTTATATGACACTTCCCAATTTGGTCCTGGATTTAATCACTTTCACCTGATCAGTGATACTTGTAATCTTACTGGTTGACCATAGTTTTGTTCCACCTCATGTGTGAATTTCCATGTTTTCCACCTTAGACTTGCTTCAATACATAGTTTTGTTCTGTAAAAGTCCCTAGGAAATGCAGATTCCTGGACAACTCACTTGGGTCCCCTCTGTCCTGCTCTCAGACAGGAGATTTTTTTCCCCAATGAATATACTCTGTTCTTAACCTCCATTGTTCCTAAAATTCATTCTTCAGTTTTAGAGAGAGAACACAAACTTGTCCCAGGTAAAGATACCTGAGTTCCATTCCCCTATATCAGTAGGAGGATTTTGGAAATGTTTAGAAATTCAGACTAGACATACAGCCCTATAATATTATAAGCAAAGTAGGATGAAAAATACTCAGAGCTTAGAAAAACAAATTCTTAATAAACCAAATGGGAAGGTTTTAGGTTTAGGAGTTTTCAACTGGAAAGAAGGATTCCATCTGGCAACTGGACTCCAGGATATGTGCGTTGAACTCTGATATAAAAGACATGTACATTTTGCTCTTTTCCTGAGACTTTGAGGGAGGACAAGCCTAACAGCAGTGGACTAACTAGCCTGTTGGAGAAAATTTCAAGGCAATCTAATGTTGAGGCAGTTGGTAGGAGTACTGTTCAGAAACTTTTAATCAGCTCAATCTTAAAGAACAAATGGCACACCTGAAATGATTTAAATTGGTGAGTTTGGCCAGAGAGGAAGCTCCAGTAAAGTTGGAGTGTGCAAAGATGGAGGATAGGAGAAGTTGATTACTAAAATATTAGCATTAAAAAGATGCCATTCAAGTCTTGCATTATAACTTATTCTATAATTGTTCCACAAGACAAGCAAACATTTCCAATACATTTTAACTTGATAAACAAGCAATACTGTGCAATGCAAGTAATACCTGAAAGTGAATGATTTGAGCTCAACTGGACCAATGGCTCTCTGTTCTCTGGCTCACTAGGCCTTTGTCTCACAGCAAGTGGTTTTGTGGAGGATATCTCATCTGGAGAGGAGTAGAAAACCTCAGAGGACTCTCTCATTTCAGATGGGATCGGGAGATGTTTAAAATGTGGGGAAATGCAAAGTTTTGTACAGAAGCCTCATCCAAATAACTTTGTAGCAGCATGAGCCACAAATCTGTTTAATGACAGGGCAATATTGTACTTCTAAACCCTCTAAAGGCAGCAAAAGCAAGTGCCATTTGGGTAGGTTCTTCTTATATTTATGGAAAAGAACAAGATTCCACTGAGGCAATAGATAGCAATAATTCCACTAGTGGTAGTGAAAGTCATCCTACACAGGAAACTTCCTCTCTCTTGACTCCCTCCTACCAGCCACAAAATTTTTCAAATTTAAGTGAAGGTTAAATTTGGTTTTCTTTATATTTTGTGTTATATTATAGTATTATCATCATGTTAAATGACTATTTTTGGGCTTTGAAACAAATAATCTCAGTTTTCAGTATTTTTTTAAAAGGGGGAAATTGTTTTGATATACAGTGCTTTGGATTGCAAGAATGTTTCTAGAAAGAATTAGTCTCAAGAACCATGTGCTATGTTTCTGAACAAAATAAAGGATGCTTTGATGGACTAGACTCCTCCAGTGTGGAAAAGTAAAATACTTTGTTTAAAAAAGGGAGTCCCAGGGCACCATGCTCCAGAATAGCCCAGTCTTATGAAAGGGAATTCAGACCCTAGAGGATCATTCCATTCGCCATCGTCAGCCATATAGGCACTCAGAGGCTTCTGCAACCACCAAGAAGATGCAAAATGACTTAGCCACTGCTTATGCCTGTAGCATATCTGGTGTCATCCACATGGCGCTAGTTTTATGCAAATGCAGAATGCAAGAGTCGTGCAGTCAGGGAGGCTTCCATGAAGATTTCAGAAGTAAGGCAGCCTATCACATTTATTTCACTGCTGTTGTATAAGAGAGGCACTGGCCAAGAATAGGAGCTCATCCATAAACTGAAATTTTCTGAAGATCTGGTAGAATGAGGCAAAATTTCTGAAGCAGCCAAAGCAGTCAAACAGTTGGTTTTGTCACTGACAGTGGAACCTTTTTAAGGATCTCTCTGACCTTCAATTTATTTATTGAAACTTTGCAATAATTTTCTTTCAGTACACTTGTTATCACCCAGTATAGACAATTAGCACAAAAATGGCTAGTTTTCCCATTATAATTTTATACCTGAGAAAGTTATATTTATTTTTAACAAAAACTTGACAATAATATATATATATATATATACACAAAGTTGATAGTTTCTGATATTTAGAAGCTTTTTAAAGCCGTTTTTAAAATACAGAATGGACTATATAAATAAAATTAAGATAAATATCATAACAAAGAATTAAAAACATATGAATTTTGATAATACAAGGTGTAGGTCTGGTTTTATGGGCCAGTGGTGGGAAAACACAAGTTGTAAGGTAATTTAGCCATATACAAGTCAGGTATTTGCACGACAAATAAAAATAGTTTTAGGTTTAAAATGAAAGTATTACTTTCAGCCAGTAATGTACAAACAACCTCTAAAGGGAACATTATTCTCCAGGATTACATTTTTATATGTTTCCTGAATTCTATGAGATATTGACTTGCAATTATATTTGCAATGATAGAAATTAGGAAATTTCCAACTTTGATTTTGAGATAGAAATATGTGGTGCATCACCTCCTGAAACAGTAAACATTGGTAAAGTACATTTTACCTCAGTCTAGGATTTCAAACTGCTCTCTTTTCCTCATTAAGTAGGCAATAAAGGGAACTCATTTATAAAAAGTATTTTTTTTTTTTTTTTACCTCAAGACCATTCATTCCATTCCAAATTCTGGAATGGATATAAGAATATTGAACTTTTAAAAAGTACTAGTTAACTGTACTTTAATATTCATTACTGCACTTTTAAAATGTAGTAGTTAATGTTAATTACTGATGAATCAAAATAAGAACTGAAAATGATATAGCCATCTTAATCTTAATATTGAACATGAGTGTTGTCACTAAGATTGAATATATATGTATAATTTTTTTCTAATAGATCCACGAATTTATCTATTTTGATCTCTGGAAGGATTATGGCATAAGCTCTTAATAAAAGATCTATATTATTTGTCATTTAATTTTTATTTTATTTATTTATTTATTTATTTATTTTTGGTGGTACCAGGGATCAAACTCAGGATCTTGTGCTTGCCAGGCAAACACTTATTCCACTGTGATATCACCCTACTTTTTAAATTTTAATAAAGTGTAATTTAATCAGAATATAAAACACAGTAAGAAAAGAGTCTGTTTTCTTGCACATGGTTTCAGCTGAATGAAAGACAATATAAATAATTATAAGGGTTTATAAAATCAATAACTATTTCTACATAATTTAGTAAAAAATGACAAAAGATGAAACATATTTACTGGAGCATAGAACAGTTTTTGGCAATACATGACTTCTTTGATACATTTTAAAGACTCTTTTTGATTTCAAAATTTTAATTTTTCTATGATAATAATTTTAATAATAAAATTATGCTTCAAATAATATCAAATCATGCTATCATTACCTAGAAAAGAATCACTACTAAGTGTGAAGTTTGAGAACTTCATATGAACAGTCAAATACATTGTGTTTATATTGTATTATAAAAATAGCATGTTTTTTATGATTTATAAAATTTTAAACTGCTATTTTTTATGATTTATAAAATTTCTGCTTATAATAAACAATGCCAACTCTTTTTCCCTTAATACTTTTATTTGGTCTTCTCTCATTTTTTCCAGTGATCCTTCTTTCAGTGAAGTTCATGTTACTAAAATTTTTTTCTCAAATAGTTCAGTGGATTAAAGCATCTGCAAGCAGGTGCAGAGGCCAGGGGTTCAATCCCTGGGCCTGCCTTGTCAGCCCTGCCCCCTGGCAATCTGAGAGGGAGATTGAGACTGGGCATGGTGGCACAGGCCTGTAATCCCAGCACTTGGGAGGCTGTAAACAGGTGAATCACTAGAAATCCAACTTAGTCATTAGACCCTGAACATCCTGTAGACCCTTTCCTAAAATTTAAAAAAAAATTCTAACAAAAGTAGTTTTTGTGACACCTTCTAAAATATTTCTTAGCTCCTTTATTTTTCCCACTTTATTTATATTTATGTACACATCTATCTGCAACAAGATGACTTTTAACACACATATATTTAATATTTATTTCTAGGTTTTAGTTAGTACATGCTTAATCATAAATATGATTTAATATAAACTTTTTTATTTAACTGAGAATTTTATTGTTTAATACTCATATGATTAATTTTATATATCAACTTGACCCATCTGGGGGATGGCCAGATATGTAGCTGGGAAGTCAGAGTTTCTGGGTTTATCTGTGAATGTTTACTGAGAGGCTAGCATTTCAGCCAGTGGACCCTCATGGACGTGAGATTATAATATCTGATCCTCTGCTGAACAAAAAGCAAAAGAAGGGCCACCTCCACACTACTGACTCTAAATTCTCTGAATTGCAAGTAATATATCACAGGAATTATTGGCCTCTATTTTATCTGATATTTTTTGTTTCAGGATCAAATTGTTATAATAAGACATAGCTATAAATCAATTTCATTGTACACTCCTGTAATCTCATTTTGGAACTTTAATCTCCAAATTGTGATCTCAAAAATTGGTAGGCTGAGGCAAGAGGGGCTTCTTGAATTTAATGTCAGCCTTGCCAATACAGTGTTGCTTATACAGTGAGTTCAAGGCCAGCCTGTACCATATATCCAGACTCTGCCTGAAAAAAAAGGTGCTCTGTACTATTAGAATTTTTTGAAAATTTTTGTGCCTATTCTGCAGTTTATATGCTTAATATGTTGTTACTTAATAAAATAAATAAAACAATGTTAATTAAAGTTAATATATATATTAATTTAAAGTAATTTAATAGGTCATCTCCATTCATGGAGTTTGATATTTACTGTTTACATATAGATAGTTTTATGAAAACATTAAAAACTACTTTTGTGTGCATGATTCATATCTTCTTATACTTCTGAAAACATTAACAGTAATTTAAAATTTCTCGGTTTATTTTTGCATACAAGATTTTCCTTTGCATATTTGATTATGGGTTCTTAGTATTTAAAGATAAAAAACCTAATGAGATAGAAGAGGACTTTGACTACTAACAAAACTAAAAGAAATAATAATAATCATAAATATCTTAGTCCACTAATGACACTACAAGAAAATGCCATTAATTGAGTGCTACAATACAAAGAAAAGGACTGAAATGCACTTCTCACAATGGGAGAGCTGTAAAATCCAGTCCTGCCTGTTGATTCAGAGATGACTCTCATTCCATTCTCATGTGGCAGAGGAGACAAGGTATCTGTGTGCTCTCCTTTATGCCATCTGCATCATATTACCTTATCACCTGCATCACCCACACCTATAAATATAATCTTTGGGGAATTAGGGTTTCTACATGAATTGTTAGGGAGACACAAGAATCCACTGTGATACTATATGGAAAATACAGTATTCTCTGATGGTAGCAGTGATATAGTAGTTACTTAAAATAGTATTTTAATACCACTTAATGATATATATTTACAATCCTTGAATATTGTTTATATATCCTCTCTATTAATACAATGTATTTTATTACTAAGAAACATGCAAATATTAATATTTTAATCCTGTTTTATCCTGTTTGGAATATAAAACCAAATTTATCAATTTTAAATATATTTAGATTCATTTGTACCATTATAATTTTCTATTTAAATCTTGTTTCATTTCTGAATTCTTTCCTTATACTATTATGTACATTATTTGCCTGTTACTTTTTTAAAACTCCTAAATTGCTTGTCATGTAAATGCAAAATGATATCTTAGAAAATATCTTCTATTACCTTCAATTGTTTTTCTGTTGCATTCTTGTTGCTGTTATTGTTCCCCTTGGGTACTGGGAATTGAACTCAGGACCTCACGCTTGCCAGGCACGCATTATACCCCTGAGCTATGTCCTTAACCCCTGTCCTGCTGCCTTGAGACTTATTTCTAAAGTGTTTTGTGTTAACAATAAGATAATTTTCTATTCAGCTTTTCTTCTACAATACATTCATACAACCTTATGATTAAAAATACAGTATTAATTTTAAATATTACTGCATTTCCTCTAAAATCTTTTATCTTGGTCTTTGCATCTTTATTTTTACTTATTTTTCTCTCACTGTATCTTCATCTCCTTATTTATATATGTAGTGCTTTGAGTCTCATAAATTTAGTTGTTTTAATGCCAGACTGATATAAGATACATTCTTCATGAGTTAGTTGTTATTTTGTTCATTTTATTGACTAACTTTTTAGCAGATAATTTATTTCGTTTTGAAACTTGGCATTTTATCCATTATACAAATGCCTTAAGGCTAGAACTCATAAAATTATAATATAATATATTGTGTTGTCAAAATGAGAAAGGGCTAGAGCTCCAAAGTGTAATTGACTCTTCAGAAGCCCACAACATATAGGGGATGTTTACATGGAGAGTCAACATAACCAATGTTATTAGACATGGATACATCTGTGATTTCCTTGGAAAGTGGTCAGCACTTAGGAGAACACACAGTTATTATCTATCCAGATAGCAAACTGGAGATACTTCACTCAAATGCTATTAACCACACTGTCTTTATAAATGGGGCATTAAAATCTAAAATAGGAAAATATTAATGAGACTAACACCAACCAATTCAAATGCTCTCCCAATTTCTGCAGTTTAACATCATAATCCTTGATCTTTTGTTTATTTGTTTTTATGAAAGTCTAACACTGAACGGCAGGTAGCTTTCCTGCATACAGAAATGGACAGCACAAATTCTTTCAGTATCTAATTTCCCATTTCTTTGTCAACTCAGCATCGTGTGCACAGAGCTGGCAGGTGTAGGATGAGCTAGTGGACAAGAGACGTTCTTGGGTCTGAGAGCAGAAGCATACATCATGTAAGAACTACCCAGATGCTAAGATGATTATAAAATATGATTCCTGGCTGGGAGCCTAGAAACAGCTGCCCTCTAAGAAACAGGGCATTATTTTGTATTTGACAGCTTGCTGACTCGGCCACAGGGCCCTTGAAATAAAAATGAAAACAACTTTGTCAGTGAATATTCCTTTTTTAATGACATAATTTAAGTAAAGTAGCTTTAACTTATCCTACTTTACATGATGAGAACAGGCAACAGGAAAAGAGTGTTCAAATAACTTTTTAAGGATACATTATATTCTTAAATTCTCCTTATGAAAATTCATTTTGAAGATAGAGTCTAAAATGCAGGTTCTTATTATAAATGAGTAAGAAAGAAAAAGAGTTTTTAAAAAAAAAAAAAGCAGTTTCCACATTGAGGAAAACTTTATGAATTAAAGCAAAAAGTTTGATTGTTTTTCCATAAAGAAATGACAACCTGAGTTTGCCGGGTAGTCAGTACCTGTCAATGTAGTGTTATTGATACCTGATTATACCATTGTCTTGTTTTCCGCCTGGAATGAACTTTACATAAACCATGTATAAACTTTGGGGGTATTAAAAATGTTTGAAAAACGTTTCCTTGCAATTTACTTTCACTGAAATGTATTTCTAGAAAATGTATTTGAAGAAAGTTCTGACAAAAATGTTGAGATTAACAAGGTGTTGTACAAAAAAAAATTGATGTTTTTGTACACTCAAAGTTGTTTTTAATGAAAGTAAGTACCACAATAAACTAAACGTTTATTGCCTGTACATATTTTTTGTTTTTTTAATGTTCGTTTTTAAAGAAAGCACAAATTAGAATTAAAAAATTACAGGTGATACAGAATTTCTCATAACAAAGTAATATGAATTTCACAATATTTGTTGTAATGAAGTGTTGTCTTCCAACCAGTTACTCATATTACCAGATATGTGCATGTAAAATTGGAAAAATAATGAAAAAAGGAAAGAAATGTGTAAGAAATCAAGAAGAGAAAAGGACAAACAATTGAAAAAAGGAAAGGAAACAAACTACAACACTGACTGTCTCTTTCCACACATGAGCAGAAATTCACAGTACAGTTGTCCAAACCATCCTGCTTGCATATATAGATAAATCTCTTTTCCCCACTTCTTCTCCTGTTTTTTTCACTCAGTAACTCTTTTTATTTTGATTAAGTTTATTCTCTGTTTCCAGGACTTATGGCACTCTTCAGATTCCATTTTTCTCCTTCAGGTTCTCACATTAAAGGAGACAATATGATGTTTGAACACGCAGGTCTAATTTATTTCACTTAAGCACACACACTTCTCAGAGAAAGAAATGCAAATGGCAAGTAAATACATGAAAAAATGTTGAGCATCATTGGTTATTCAAGAAATGAAAATTAAAACAATGCTGAGATTCCATCTCAGTCCATAAAGAATGGCTAGCATCCAGAAGTCAGCCAATAACAAATGCTGGAGGTGTTGTGAAGGAAAGGTAACTGGTGCACTGTTGGTGGGAGTGCAGACTGATACAACCACTATGGAAATCAGTGTGAAGATTCCTTGAAAAGCTAAGACTGGAGATCCCATTCAAGCCAACTATTCCTCTCCTGGGTATTTTTCCAAAAGAACTGAAAACTTCATACCACAGCAATAAACGTGCGTCCATGTTTATAGCAGCACAATTTGTCATAGCTAAGTCCTGGAAATAACCCAGATGCCAATCAACCAAAGAAGGGCAAAACAAGATGTAGTATTTTTACACAATGGAATATTATTCAGCTATTAAACATGATAAATTTGAGCCTTTTGTTGTTAAATGGATGTAACTATGCTTTCATCTATTAATAGAACATAAGCATATGCTGTTATGGTTTGTGTCTAGATGTCGTCCCAAAGACTTACACAGGTGTGGGGCCTGAGTTTTTCAAAGGCAGCTGAATCTAGAGTTTGTGATTGATTTGTGGTCTAATCCTGGGATTAATGGTGTGAGTGCTGCATCCACCTTAGTGTGGGTAGCCTGCATACAATATAAGGGACAGAAGGAGGCTTGTCTTACTCTCTTTTGTTGCTTCTGCTGTCTTAGGCTGCTGTTAACTGTTGCCCCTCTGCCAAGCCCCATCCCAGTGAGCCCACCGATTATGGACAGATGCCTCTTCAAACAGTGAGTTAATTAAAAATTTCCATGTTATCTTTTGATGCCAAGAGTTTTGTCTCAGATATGAGAAAAGTAACTAAGATATAAGCACACATTTTCATAATGTCCAAGTGTTTGCAGGTTTGATTTTGTAATTGGGAACTTTTCTAGCCTACCTTGAAGATTCATTTTTTCCCCTATGAGCTTTGTTAAGCACTATAAGGAGTTATTCTCATTGCCTAGCTGTTCAATAGCTATTTAAGGATAATTTAAAATTTGAGGAGTAATTATAGAGAAAAATTAGAATAATGGTCTTCATATTACTCACTATGTAAGTTAATTTTTACTGTAAAATATTTTTCATAGTAAGAGTTTCTCTGACATCATTTCCCAATATAATAGTCATGTAAAATATTAGTGCTGAAAGCTAGAATATGTGAATTGGAACTTTTTAGAATTTAAAGTTAATTACATGAATAATCTATCTTTACCTCAAGCAGTATCAGAATATACCAAATGTAGACACCATTATTACTCATACTTGTTCTTTATCAACAGTTAATATTTGTATGTTATATCTGAGTATCTTACAGCTGTGGTGTGTTATTTTCAAAACAGTACATTTTGCAAACAAATTTGTCTGAACAAAGCAGTTTTATGAAATATATTTTATATGCTGACATGTGCCATTTCAGGACGGATAAAATTTAACTTACTATCTGGTTATACAATTCATTCATATAAATGTTTAAAAATAATACAAAGCATATTTACCCTGCTTCTCTAGCAATGAGATATATAAAAAGATATTAAACAATCCTTTCACACCATACATTCCAGAATATCCCACTATATGGCTACAAGCATCTTTACTTTTCACTAATACCTGATATAATGTGAAATGTTGAAAATAATTGAACATTAGAAAGAAGATCTGAATTCTAACTGTATTTCTCTAAATTAATTGCATGCAATTAAGCAGGCAAATCAAGCACACTGGGCCTCCTTTTCTTTCTGTAGTTGATGCTGCACCTAAGAGTTTTTTACAGACAATAATTTCTAAATGAATTCACACACACAGGAATGTTTGCAACTGTGCAATTGTCAAAAGAAAGTGGCTCACTGACTTGTTTCCCAGTATGATTGTTCCTACACATTTGCGAAAATTAAATTTGCCTTCTCCAACCATGCTCCCCTTCTACTTAGGGAAATAAAACCTGTTAGAAATCATATTCAGGGAGAATGTGAAAAGAACACAAAATAGAAGAGTTTTGTTATTACAGTTTCATTTATATTAATACGATGGTTTCTCCCAATTCTATGTAGAAATATGGTAACTAACATGGGTATCACAATTGTTTTTCAAGTTGCAGAGAATCAAGAGTATAAAAAACACTAGCACCAAGGCAAATTACTTTATTGATGAATTAATAACATTTACTTAGAGTTGACAAAAATATGAACAAAATACATGAACATACTCAGAACCCGATCTCTTCAAGTGCCTTCCACTTTTAATCACATTTAATGTTTACAATGGTTTCATTAATTAGGTTATTAATGTTTTGTTTAAAAATAATGTCATGTATTAACTTTGATTAATCATAATTCTCTAGGGCTGGCACATACTCAACATTAACCCATACATAAACTTAGTATTTTTTGAGTTTATTAGCTCCTTACTGATCAAAATCTTGTAATTTGCCCATTGTGGTGGTGTACACCTGTGGTCCCAGCTCCTGTGAGGTTGATGCAGGAGGACTGCTGTGAGTTCGAGGACACCTTGGGCTACAGAGTGAATCCTAGCTGCAGTAAAAATAAAATCTCATTAATTCTCTTTAAATATACACTTGTATTCCTTATTAATTATTCATTCTAATATAGCTACTATTTTCACATGTATCCTTAATAAAACCCTAAAATGACAGAAAAATACTCTGCATTTTCACTTGAGCTTTTCACCAGTTTAACCTTAGATCCACCTACATTCACATGGGATATTTGCTTATTATTTATGTAAAAGTAATTTTCAACAATTCACAATTTAATGGCTGTTTTTAACATCATTTTGAGGTCAGTAATGTCGAGCAGTGTTGCTATGATTATTTATTTCTATTATTATTTCTTAAAGGGGACATTAGTTACATGTGATTACAAAACTATGGATAGACTTTATGGTTTTAAATATATATATATATTTTTTAAATTTTAGAGATGGATCTACAGGGTGTTCAGGGTCTCACTCCTAGATCAGACTCCAAATGATCTGCCTGTTTATAGCCTCCAAAGAGCTGGGATTACAGGCCCGCGTCACCATGCCCAGTCTCAATTGCCATCTCAGCACGCCTGGGGATAGGGCTGGCACGGCAGGCCCAGGAATAGAACCCCTGGCCTCTGCACCTGTTTGCATGCAGTTTAAGCCCCTGAGCTATTTGGCTGGCCTATAAGTATAAAACTTTAACATTAGGAAATAAAGCCTAAGTGATTTTCCACCTTAGTAATTTCTATACATACTTTTATAGGAGACAGAAAAGAAACCAACTGGCTGCTCAGGTATTCCCCCACAAGATATTTGTCTCCATTACTTTTCTCTCACTGCTGGGACAAAATACCCAACACCCAAAATTAAGAATGGAAAGGTTTATTTAGCTCACAGGTTGTGGAGATTTCAGTCCACACTCAACTTGCTCCAAGGCAGGGTGGAACATGACAAAGTGCAGCAGTTCATGGTGGCAGAAAATGGCAAAACAGCAAGAGCAAGGAAGGAGGAGCAGCAGCAGCACAAAGCAATTTTCTCTCCCTTCCCTGCTGGATCCCAGCATTGCATTCGGAATTAATCACCAGCTCTAGAAGCCTCCCTAGTGATTTCATGAGGCTTTGGCAAAACAACAAGACACAAACAGTAACTATTTTCAAACTTTGCTTGTCCAACAAATGGTTAAAAATAAAGTCTACATTAGCATTGCCCTGGGCAAAAAATACTTCTTTGATATTTATTCATTTATACATTTAACATACATGCATGTTTATTTAAATAATTTTATTGAGAAAGAAGTAGCAATGAGACAGTTTCAAAACAGGTTAGTAGGACA
>NDGM011245674.1:3753-18947 GCA_002564305.1 Octomys mimax
TCTCTCTCTCTCTCTCTCTCTCTCTCTCTCGGGCTTCAGGCTTCCCTAAAGCACCAACAAAAAAAGTGGTTCCAAAAAGTCTTCCCCCAAGTGCGACCTGAAACGCATGCCCCTCCCCCACGGTCTCGTCCCCGAGCCTCGGAGCTGCTCAGCCGCTTTCCGCCTCTCCCTGCCCGACACCGGCCGGTGCCTCCGAGTCCACTCACACCCAGGCCCTAACGGTGTTGTGTAGCATCACCCTTTGTGAGGACCCTCTGAGAGCTGCCCCAGGACTCCCGGAGGGCTCCCTCCTCCCGCAGCGCTCCGCCGCCTCCTTCTCCAGCCCGGCGGCCACCAAAACCCGGAGACGTGGCACCTGCGCATTGGGGACTGGGGCCCGCGCTCGCCGCTGCACTGGGCATGCTCCGCCGCCTGAGCCGTCCGGCTGGTCAGGAGGAAGCTGAGCCAGCCTGCGCGGGTAGCTTAAGAAATGCAGAGGGAATGAGCCCGCAAGCGCTAATCCAGCCTCCCGGGGTTTGGAGCACCAAAAGGCTAGAAGATGGTCTCCTCCAGACAGAGCCAAGAGTGGAAAATAATCTTTAAAAGCTTACCAGTTGGGCATCCTTAAGCAGGAGGGACCTGAGGGCCCACTGACCACTACCCAGGCTGTGGTTTTAGCTGTACCGTGAAATATAGCTCCTCAGTCGCTGATCCGGTCTGCCTGTGAGGAAGCCAAGAAAAATATACTGGATCAAATTTCTCTGGAGTATTGAAAGGCAAAGAGAGATCCCAGGGAGAGGCTGATTTTTACTCTGCGTGGGGTCTGTAGGAGATGGCGGGTGTGACGCATGTCAGGTGGAAAGCTGGTGTTTCTTAAGCAGGAGTGGGCACACACGTTGTCTGCTTAAAATGCAGGCTTTGATTCACCAGGTCCAGAGTTCAGCCTGAGATTCTCCATTTCTGACAAGTTTCCATATATCGTGATATTGCTAAACTTTGGATGAAACTTGAAGTAGCAAGAGATGAAGGCTAATCCTTTAGGCCTGTTCTCTGTTTTATATATGAGAAAACTAAGATTCAGAAAGGTTAAGCATTTGCCTCCGGTTCCATGACCAGTAAATAGTGCAGCTAGCTTGTAACCCAATTCTCTTGTGCTTCCTTTCGGGTGTGCTACATTTTTCTGTAGACAGAGGAGCTGGAAGCAGTCATCTACCTAATTTTATTGTTTCTAGTGGTAGAGCCTAGCTTAGTATATATCTCATACTAAATCAGTCTTTGCTGTGTAACAAACACACCAAAATTTCAATAGCTTAGTAGCTTCAAAAAGCTATTATCCATTAACTTATTATTTTGTGAATTAGCAGTTCAGGCTACCATCAAGTAAGAAGATCTGTTTCTGTTTTACCTACTTCCCAGCAGCAGAAGATAAGCCACAGTAGAAAGTAACATGTTTTACATACATGTTTTGTTGGCCAAAGAAAGCCACAAATCCATGTCCCAATTCAAAGCATGGGAAAATAAACCTCATACTTGATCATAGCAGTTGCAAAATACAAGGGTCTTTAAAAAAAAATACAAGTGTCTTGTTTTACAAATACCAGATACAGCAACTTCCATAAAACTAGCTCCTTACCTTAGAGTTCACACAAAGCTTTCTGGATTCAACCCTATGTTTCATAAACTGGCAAGTCAAATCACAGCAATCTTTTGTTATGTTGGATCTTCAACCTAATAGCTTGTAAATGAATCTCTACTTATTGGAATGTAAACATTAGTGGTTTTTTTCTAAATCCTAGCATTCAATTCATTTCCCTTGAAGGTCTCTCTCCCTCCCCTTAATGACTCCTTATTCAATAAAGTATGGTTGAAATTTCTAATGAGCTGGACACCATTATTTTCTCAGGACACTAAGATAAAACAAAGACAAAGTCATTGCTCCCATTAAGCTTAGCTACTATCATAAGAGACAGACACTGGGTTATTAGAAATATGTAACACGGAGTAGAACTAAAAGCCAGGAGGGTAGGAGAAGGCTTCCTGGTGGGCTGCTACTTTGGATAGGGGATTGAGATGGCCTCTCTAAGGTCATCTTAGAGAGGCCATGGTCCTCTCTAAGGACATGTTGATTTGGTAGAACCCAAGTGAAAAGAGAGATGCAAATACTCAAAGAGAAGTGTGTCCAACAGTGGGAAGAGCAAACATTCCAAGACAAGAATATGCTTGGCACATTTAAGGAGAGATTGAGGTAAGGACTGAGAAGAACAAGACTCACAAAGAAAGTAGGGGTGGAGGCCGACCCTGTAAGGACAAAGAGGGGAGTGAGTGTGATGTGTGCCTGTTGGAAGATGCTGAGCAGGGTTGTGACAGATTGAATGACAATCTGGAGAGATTTACAGTGAGCACAGCTGGAGAGTAAGAATAGAAAGTATGCCAAGGATATTCCAATGCTTCCAACTAGGGCAGATTTGATAATTTTTCAGTATTAGAACTTAGATCGGGTTGAATCATCATCTCGAACTCAATGTAAATTCAATTTCTGTTGTCCCCATTGCAGCCCCAGGGAGTCTCTTAGTCCTTGAAGTGGAGTTGGTAGCATAGGATCTGGCCCTTCCACACTCTCTTGGCCATTGCTCTGCTCTGATACCTACGACTACCACTTCCACTCCATGACCTAGTTCCCCCAGTATATTGGATAGGAAGGAAGTAGAGAAGTGAATGTTTCTGTGCTTGACCTGTGACCACCTCTGTGATAGGAGGTTGGTTTGGCTTCCTAGCAGATGTCCTACGCTAGCGCTCTGCCATGGAAAACTTCAGGAAGGCCCTAGGAAGGCCCCTTCTGCAACTGCACCATTGGATTTTGCTACCCTTTCTTCTAGCTTCCACAGCAACCCTATGCTGGGGCCCACATGCCATGTAGACTGCCTGTCGGCTTTTACATCCCTGAAAGTATTAAGCCCAACAACCTTCTGAAGTGTCCACTGCATGCACAGAGAAAATAAGCCAGAGCGAGAGGCAGGTAAATGGAACTGTTTCTGGTGGAGGAAGCTGCTTTGACCCAATTATGAAGCTTTCTCTGGAATGTAGATCTCTGAACCCCTCTTGGTGCTCAGCTGCAAGCTCCAGTTCCCAATTTCCTGGCAGCATCTCTGTAGATGAACATTATAGCTTAGATCTACACGTCCCCCAAGGGCTATGTGTGCCCAGAGGCAGGGCTTTTGGAATGTGACTGGACTATGGGGATTTATAGCTGACGTGCTCCTAGAACAGAGCTGGTTGGAAGAGATCCATTCCTGGGGTGTGTCCTGGAAGGGTTTATCACCCTCCCCAAGTCCTCCCCACATTTCAGTGGCTGCTTCCTGGGCACCATGAGCTGAGCGACTTTCCTCAGGCCCTGTGCCATGTTGCTTCTGTGTTTTTGCCTGCCAAACATGAACTGTAACTCCTGAAACATAAGCCGAAATAAAATTTTCCTCCTTGAAAATTGCAGCTACCAGGTATTATGTCCCAACAAACAGAAAGCTGACCAAGGCACTAGAGCCAAACCGTCCACCAGGGCAACCAGCTCCTTACCTCAAAGCCCTACTTGTCATGTGCAGAATATGAAAGCTAGTGATGAGGAGGATCCTTGGGTTCCAAGTCTGGGCTATATGGACAAGAGATCACGTTGTATCCTTCAGTGATGAGAGTATATCTCTTGTCCTGGCTTGAAGTGACCCATTAATCACAGCTTCCACCTAGCCTTTACATGCTGTCCTTTGGAACTGCAGAAGTCACCACTGGTTCCTTTGTCCAATTTGTCTTCATTAGAGACCTATATCTTCTATAAGTAGATGGCTCACAGACAGGCCTGACAGGAGCTGCCTTGGGCCTCGGGGAATCCACCCAACCCTTGTATCTTGTTCCACTGTGCGCTGAGAAACAAACAAATCTTGCTGGAGGCACTGTGACCCAAAGAAAATGATGATAAAGAAAATTGCCCAAGGATTGAACTCATATGCAGTGTAGTGGCAGTCAGGCAAAAGAGAAAGCAATAAACTTTCTATAAAATCAACTGTGGGTAGAAGTAAGTGTGAAAGGAGAGTTGGAAGAAAAGTAGAACAGGGAAGTTTTGTTCCACTCCAAACTACTGTCTTAAAAAGTAGAATTTATCTATGTGTGCACCAGGCTTAGGATATGACTATAGAGATTTAAATATACTGTGGCGGTGATAATGGTGATTGCTATTATGGAGGTATAAACTACTTTCAGTCTTAAATGGGAGCCCAGGGAACTGTCACTTATCCAAACTCTACGTGGACAACATCCTGATTAAGATGTAGAATACTTTGAATGCCTTACCAGATTCTTTCCTGCTCTTTTGAGGGCAAAACCCTTCCCATGTACATCCATCAATGGAAACTATTGCCCTAACAGCTAGAATTGCTTTCTCTTGTTTTTGAACTTCTTATAAATGGAATCATGTAGAACATAGTTTTTGCGTCTGGTTTCTTTCCCTCATTATTATGTCTGGGAGATTCATCCAAGTTGCATCTTGTATCTGTGGTGTCTTTCTTTTTTATTGTCTAGTATATCATTGTTTGAATATAATAAAATGAATTTATCTAATTTATTGCGATGGGAAAAAATTGTGAGTTTTTTAAAAAGTCCACTACAGAGTCCAGGAAAGTGTTTTTTTTATCCTAATATTGTACTTGTTCATGTTTCCCCTATGATTGGCACAATATAGGACGCCAAATGTACAGCACTCCTGTTTGTGGATTTGTTCTGTGAGCAGAAACATTCTTCATCATTCCTTGTCTTGATGAAGTGAGTTCCCATGTTTTATGCAAAACACACAAATAACATGATGGCATATTTCTGAATAAAATATAAAGGGTTTTTCCAAAATAAATCAACAGGCAGTTATTTTTCTAAAGCCAGAAAGGCCTTTGTCATCAGGCCCATGAAATGGAAGGGTTGAGTGTTGTTCAATTTAAATTAGAAAGCCTCAAATGTGGATGTCACTTCTAACTTACAGGATATGATTTACAAATGAGTGTACTAGTCCTCCCTTACCTGGTGTTTATGACAAGATCACGTAAAAAGAAATGGGAGCATATGGGAAATTACCTAATGAGCCTGCTCAGCTGCTGGCCTATTTGCACGATTTTATGTTTCTCTGCATTCTTCAAATGTGAGCAAATCAGTTTTGTAAATACAGTGCTTCGTTCCTGCCATTTCTCTTATTTTGCAACAAGATTAGAGAAATGCATTAATTTACAACATAAATATTAATAACACGCCACAAAAATTCAGTGTTCTTGCTTCCCTTCATTGACTCTGGTTGGAATCACAACAGAACCACCATTCAGTGAAATTTATTCATCCTCTATGCCTGGGAAAATTTCACCCACACAAAAATAATTTTTGACCTTTCTTGTTCAGTCAGTTTTACCCTTATAATTGATAAGGACAAAGATAAAAGAGTAAATTTTCATAGCTTTGCTCCCAGCAATGACTTAGAAGACCATGGATCTGTTGCTCAACCTGTGAGGACTTATTTAGGCTGCCACCTGAGAGGATGTCTTCTTGGGACTTCAGCTTCTTTTGCAGAAATTATAGTCTTGTCAGCCCAGCACAGTCTGGAACAAGGGAGGCAAGATGAACTGAATACTGAGGAATTCTGTTTCAGCTCATGAAAAGGATGGAGGGAGGGAGATGGAGGAGGAGAAAGGATTACACCTCGTGTTTAACAGGTATTCAAAGAGTTCCTTTTCCTAGCTTTGCAAGATGAACCCCTAAGTGCTCTAGCATGTCACACCCACACGAGGTTCAGATGCTGGACAAAGTCCTATCTAGCACTTATGGACATGTGGTCCACCACACAAGGACACTAGCCAAAGGGCCATGTCTGACTGAGATGCCCCTCTTGCCAAGCCTCTTTGCAGGGCTGATTTTGCCAAAAGCCACAGCCTAAGGGTGACTAGGGAACAGCTACAGACATCATTATTCAACATCTATACAGTTATCTGTTCATGACAGCAGATACACAAGTAATAAACAGCAAAAGGTCTGTGTGTTGTTTATGCTTCTCGTCCCTTTCAAAGTCATCTTAATGCAACCAGATAGAAGTGTCCATTGGGGCTGTTCCACAAAGGGCTTTACCCAGTTTCTAGTTCATACCACAGCAGAAGCCCACTTCATGTCTCCTCTGCTCTCTGTCATGTCTCCTGACATCTCATCACCCAAAGCAGGTCACTCTCTGCTTAAGTACAGGAAAAAGTAAAAATAAAAATCTACTTCTGTTACATATATTTATGTATATTTTCCATGGTAGGAGAATGCTGTGTAGGATATGGATATAGAGAGCCATGAATAATTGATGCCATCATTGACATCTACCAGCCACATTCTTAGGCCGCACTTTCCCTTAAGACAGGCACCGTTGCTTATTAAACTTCTCATGCCCAGGCCTTGATGTGGTGCTCAAATGTGCTGAGGTGGTAAGACATGTTTGCTGAACCAGAGGGGGTGGCCTTGGAATCCACCAGGAGGCTGGACCCGGAAGTAACTGGTGAGTCATTTTTCACTTCTGCAGCCGCACACTACACCTACAGTTCATCCCATAAGCAGTATTGATTGACATTCTTTTATAAATATCTCAAACCATTCTTTCTATTTGAGAGTTAGCATCTGTAACTCTTTCAGGAGAAATTAGACCTGTGTTTCTCCAATGCACAAAGTACTTTCCTATTTGATAGCACTTGCCTCAATTTTTTAGAATTATCTGTTCATTTCCTCCCAAAGGAGTATAAAATTTTGGAACATAAAATGGGGATTCTAACTCACTATTGCTTGGAGAAGAAATAACAGGATGTATCTTAAAATAGGTAATACCTGCACTAGGTACACCAATGGGCAAAACAAAGGTACGTAGTGAAAAGAATTGCCTTTCTCCAAGCATTCAAGTACAGAGATAAAATTTCTTTACTCTTGCATCTTATTTGGTGTGTCTGGGAATGTGTAGCATGTACATTAGCTATATATATATATATATATATATATATATATATATTATTCATCGTATATTCTCTTTTTTAAGATCAAGATTGTCTGAGAATTACACTTCTACATGTAGGGGTGCTTCAGTCTTTTTAACATCTTCATAATCTTCCATTGAAAGGACATGTCAGGGTTTTTTTGAGACACATTTAGTCTTGAATTCATGGGTGCAAATGATTGTTCCCCTCAGTACCTCAGAGTGGCTGAGACTACAGGCACATGCCGTAACATTTGACTTTTAGATATTTTGTGATTTATTATGCCTGTAGGATTAATAATACCTTCTTTATAAGCAATAATAAAAGTAATGTATTTTCACTTCTCTTCCAAAATTTCATTTGCTCACACTCATTGTTGGTGTTTATCTTTCTAACTTCAAATATTTCTGCACTTTTATTTGATTTTATTAAAATATTTCACATCTATGTCTAAAGACTAGCAGTATACTACATCATTTCCACCTTTCTCCTCCTTTCTTTCCTGAATATTACTTTATTACTGAATTATATTATTCCTACATTTTTTGAGTTTGATTGGCATTTGATTTAGTTTTAGTCTTACAATTAAATGGCTTCACTAGTACTTCATTTACTGTATTTTCTACATTCATATGTTGCTTTGCTGACATTTGGCCTATGATTTATTTTTAGGGAGGCTATGAAATTCATAGTCCTTAAAGATTTTATGTCAAGATGTCTGTCTGTTCACTGTATATTTAAACAATTGCTTGACTTCATATGAAATGTTTGTTTTAGAAATATTTTTCCTTTCTCTTCTTTCCCTGAGGGCATTACAATCGCTGTTTCCAGCACACAATGTTACTGGGAAGAAATCTAAGAGTGACTTGAAGCCATTCCTCATGCATATTAATTTATTATTGTTATTCCAAAAAAATTCTTTGTCTCTGAAATCACATAATTTTACTGGAATATTTCTTTATTCTGGGTAATATTTAACGATGAGAGATAGCATACCTTTTCAAAATTTAAATTCAAAGTTATGAAAATAACATTTAGGAAGATTATTTTTGTTTTATGATTTCCATTTTTCTATTGCAGAGATGAAGTTTATGGGCATTAGATTGACATTGTTACTCATCTCTGTATCATTTTTTTCCTAATCCTTCTTATATCTTTGTTCTTTTCTGTTTTGTTTTGCTATTTTTCTTAGTCTTTCTTATCTTCCATGTCCACCACTGTGTCATTGAGGAAGATATTTTTGTCTTTGTATTTCCCATAAAAGACGTGATCTTTGTGATTTTTCCCCTGCTGTGTTCTTCCTTCACTGATGCTCACTTGCCTTTTGTAGTCTTTTCCAAAGCTTTGTGAAACAGGTTTGCATTCCTCACTCCAGCCCACAGAAGGCAGCTTCAGCCTAGCCTCAAAGCAAAATCACTCTCTGTCCTCCTACAGTAGAGGCAGCTTCCTACAAATATGGTGGTGTGTGACTTCATTGGCTCTAATGCTTAGGAACCAATTTGTGTAGGGACACCCACACTACCTTTGGTAACCCTCCTTCATGTTGGTCAAAATAAAATCACCTGTCAATTTTTATCTCCTGTGCTATCAGCCTTCGATCTATTATAATGGAGTCTTTTATTTTAGCATCTTCCTAGGTCAATATGTGATCTTTCCTGATTTGCAGCCCTTACTTACACATCTGTTAAGGGTTATGACATCAAATTTTGTATTCTTATTTTCTTTTGCATTATAGGGAGATTTGAAAAAGGAGAAGGGATATAATTTCTTTCTTAGGAAATCTTAAAATGAAGAAAGAAATACCATCTACCTCCTTTTTCTCTTTTTTACTAATCTACAAGATCTCATATAATAGGCAAATAATAAGTATTTGTGAAAGAAAAAAGTTAGGTTCATCAGTTTTCCATTTCTGGCTGTAACAAATTTCTTGTAAAACAGTACACATTTATTATCTCCCTGTTCCATAGGTTAGAAGATTACCATATGCCTCCCTGGGAAGAATGAAGGTGCCAGCAGGGCTGCGGCACCTTCTGGGCTTGGTGGGTGAGAATCCACTCCCACACTTTCTGCATGTGGTGGGCAGTCACACACCTCAGATCACAGCTTTCTTCTGCCCTCAAAGCCAGGAGCCATGATAACAGGGCCAATCCTCCTTTCTTGGCATCATTCTGGATTCCTTTTCTTCCTTCTCTTCTACTTTCAAGGAAATGCATGATTACATTCAGCCCACCCAGATAATCCAAGACAATGTCCAATATCATAGAACCTTTCACATCGGCAAAGTCCCTCTTGACTTAAAAGGAAGAATCCTAGATTCTGGATCTGGGATGTGGAGGTTGGGGCATTAATTCACCTACCACAAAGTACTATCAGGATTAAAAGGAAAAGTGTGTTACTTCTTCACCCAAGAACTTACTTCCATACTATAATAGGAAGATTCTATTTTATATTAATAAGAGCCTTAAATTTCATAGTGCTCAAGTCGTTGGCCTATGGATAAGATAGGTGAAAATCTTGTTCCTTATGAAATGAAGCTGAAATGACATTGTAGCTCATGTAAGTGGATAGATTCCATGATTAATCCTATTTTTAAGAAGAATATAAAATGTCTATTAAGCATTTCCAGAAAATAATTTTCAATATAATAAATAGTATGAAATTAGATATAAATATAAAATTAAGTATAAAAATAAAGTACTATATATATATATAGTGAAAGGTTCTATGATGGTGGACATTGTCTTGGATTATCTGGGTGGACTGAATGTAATCATGTATAGTAAATATGGAAATAATGTATGAATTCAAATATGCTATTTCATAGATGAAAAATACATAGATGAATGTAAAAGCTAAATATATGAAGATAAATATGCACAAATATATGATATAATACATGGACAGGCACATGCTATAAAATAATAAACACTAAATCCTGAGAGTAAAGCAGGAAATATTTAAAATTTATGATAGTGAGTGAGACATTTCCATAATTACCTTTTGAAACTTGAATTTTTCATGGAAAATAAGATGCAAAGTGGGAAGTTTTGATAATATTCGACAGAAAATATTAAGCTAATCTAAGTGAAATTCAGTAGTTAGGTAAATTAAAACACCTAAAAACTAGTCATAAAAGGTATATAAAGAGGTAAACAACTAGCTACAACTTGGATTAACTGACACTTTGAAGAAATAAATAAATGCGTAGCTCTGGAAATTATGTAGGTTACTAAAAAATCTCAAGGCAAATCACATCTTTGAAACTGCATAGGACAGAGGGGGAGAGGTTTTTTTTGTCTTAAAATCCTATTCTAAATGCCATGGCTTCTGCGCCGCTCTTAAAGCATCATGTTGCTCCCAGCCCCAAGTGCAGATCGAGGACCTTGATGGTAGCATCTGGAAGAAGGCGTCCGTCTCCCACTGTACCTTACTATTATTTAATACTGCACTGATATTAGTCCAAGGACACATGGCTCTAGTTTCATCTGGTTTATGGCTTTAGGGCACATTTTTCTTTCACCTACTTTAATACCTTTTCCACAAAGACACAGCAATATTTTTTCAGGGAACCAGGTCCAACTGATTATGGCCGTTAAGGCCGGGTTGACTCAGCCTCTGGGCTAAATTTAGAAAAATAAAAATAAATAGAAGCAGAAATGAGTTAAGTAGCATTTAGTGTAGGAGCTCCTGCAGGACTCACTGGTGCAGCACTGTTTTCCAGGTATACCTTTAATGAATCTGGGCAAGGACCCTCAAGGTGTCTCCTTTCACTTCCCTTTCTCCACAGTTTTAAGATCAGGAAAAGTATCACTCCTTCAATTTTATGCCCAGATCAATGAATTCTACAGACCATACAAATCATGTCTCAACAGTTTTGTCCTCAAAAGGCCGTTTATTTATATATAATATTGCTTAATTTTTTCCTTCCTGAAATTCTGCTGCACATCATTATCAAGTGACTTTCATTCACTTATACAAGATTCTCCCCAGTAAGCACCATTGTGAATTCCAGGGGGACTTCTCTAGAAAGGCATCATCTTAGAACCCTGGAACCATGGAAGATTTACCTCTTGTTGTGGTTTGTATGTAGCTGTCCTCCCAAAGCCCCATGCAGTTAGGGGGTGGCTTCTGGAGTTTGTGATTGTTATTGCGGGTGTGGATGCTGCACCTGCCCTGGGGCAGGTGATTTTCATTACAATGTAAGGAGGGGAGAGGCTAGAGCTGTCTGAGCTGTGGCCACTCCCTTTGGCTCTCTGCTCTTTACTCTCTTTTGCTCTCTGCTCTTTGCTGCTGCCATGAAAGGTTGCTGTCTGCCATGTGCTGCTCTGTGTTGGAGCCAGCTGTGCATGGACTAAAACCTCCACTAACTGTGAGCTCAATAAACCTTTCCTTCCTTCATTTTAAGTGTCAGGTACTTGTTCCAACAATGAGAGAAGAGTAACTGAGTCACCTACCTTCCCAACCTAATTCACATTTTCTTCACATCTTCCTTTTCATATGGCCACAGACTGACAGCCAGGTGGTTCTAAAGGTCATTTAAAGAGAGGGAGGCTCTTTGTACCAGGATGATATATTGAGCCTCCATGCTCCCATCTGTAAAACAAAGGAATCCTAAAGTCACTTTCTTCATCAGGCTAGTCTAGGAATTAACTGAGTTATTCCATTAGTCAGCATTTTCCAGAAAAAAAAAATGAAGAGTGAGACAGATAGGCAGAAACAGAGAGACACAGACAAAAACTCAGAGAACGAGAGGTTAGAATTTGGCTCACGTGATTATAGAGCCTGAGAAATCCCAAGATCTGCCATCAGCAGCCTGGAGGCAAGAGAGCCAATGTGCATTTCCTGGAGGCAAGAGAGCCAATGTGCATTTCCAAACTAGAAGATGTGAGACCCAGGAGAGCTGGAGGTCAACTTCCACCAGTGTGAAGGTTGGCCTTCTGCAGACTCAAGAGCAGCTGATGTTCTAGTTAAAGGCTAAAAGCTGAAATAAACCAGTGTCCCAGCTCAACAGTCAGACATGACGTGTTTTCCATTACTCTGTTCTTTGTTCTCTTTGGGTTTTCAGAGATTGGGTGAGACCTACTCAAATTGAGTGAGACCTACTTAATTTAGAGCAATGTACTTTATTTAGTCCACTAATCTCAGTAGTAGTGTCATTCAGAAACACTCTCATAGGCACAACCTCAGCAATGTTTGGCTACATGTCTGGGTATCCCAATGCTTATCATCAGATCTTAGCATATTACCTGATACTTCTAAGAATTCAGTGGATGCTAATGCACAAGTCTCTTCAGACTATTTCTAGGTCTCATTAATCTTTATTTCTCTAAACTTCTATAATGTCTTAGTATTAGTACTCTAGGGAATGCATTTATATAGCACTTATGGCAGTGCAATGCATTTTATTGATTATGTCTATTTTGTTTCCCTAAGAGATTAGGAAGAAAAAATAGAAAATCTATGGCATCATCAATAGTTGAATGAGTAAGGAGAACCATGGCTTTTTCCTTCCTGCTCATTAGAGGAAGGAGAAGGATCTTACCCCACAGTGTGCCAAAGAAAGGAAGATGCTCTGAGTAAACCATTCCTAAAGATCTTGGTTTGTCCATCAAAGGGGAAGATTGTCATCTTATTGGATATCTAGTTGGAGAACAGCTATGCTATATAACCTGTTGGCCCAGTTTGGACAAATATAGCTAACTGAAGCATCTTAACTACTTTTGTCTTGTTGCTGGGACAAAATACCCAACACCCAAAATGAAGAAAGGAAAGGTTGATTTAGCTCACAGTTAGTGGAGGTTTCAGTCCATACTTGGCTGACTCCAAGACAGAGTAATACATGGAAGAGGCCAGCAGCTCATGACAGCAGAAAATAGCAAAGAGCAAATATAGGAGCAGCAGTGGTGACAGCTAGCAATCTCCTCTCTCTTCCCTATATTGTATGCAGATTACTCACCCCAGAGTAGGTGTAGCATTCACACCCATAATCCCCACATTGGATCATGAATTAATCACAAACTGTAGAAGCCACCCCAGTGACTGCATGAGGCTATGGGGGGACAACCAGACACACAAACCACAACATAGAGTTTGGGAACAATTCTCAGGAGGGGAGCCTGAGAGGTAGCTTGCCCCAGAGTTATGGCAAGATTGAATGTCATGTCTAAAGCCTACTTCTCACATAGAGATTCATATTAAGCACAAGAGCTTAGGGGGCTAATAGGAGGAGGTTACTGGGCAGATAGGCAGGGACTGTAGTGTGTTGGTAAGAAGTCGGTAGCAACTTGTACGATATCCCACTTCTTTGAGACACTCAGGGAGCACAAAAAGGATTTCAGCAATTCCATGCTTGAAGAAGGAAGAAAGATAAAAAAAAAAAAAAAGGAAGCAAGCCAGGAGCCGCTTCAACAATTGCAATACCTGAGCCACAGAATGAGCTAGAAACAAATGGACTGTTAGCTACTGCTCTTCAAGGAGACTTCAGTGGGCAGAGCAGAATAATTCTTGACATCCCACCAACAAACAACACATCTCCATGCTAAGCAGCTCACTTCAGACAGGCTGCCAGGATCATCCCTATCCTGAGGGAGACCGGGACACACCCCAGCACCAATAGACAGTCATTTCTCTTTACATTTTTTTCCATTCTTATCATGCCTATAAAACAAAAGATTTGGAACCTGGACAGAGTTATTCCTTCTCCCAAAAGAACACTAATTTTTATTCCTCCACTTCTTATTTCCTTGTAGGAGGAGAAGTTGTAATACTTCTCTCCCTCTAAGTCTGGGAAACTCCAAGCTAAGAGGTGAAGAGAGCACTGCACTAGATGTAAGTTAAAATAAAATTTAAAACTGGAGTTATAAATTGGACCATCCTTGATTATTGCTAATAGCAAAACATAGACAGTAGTAGCAATGAAAAATACCTAATTCTTTTCTCTGAGCAAGCAAAAAGACTACACATCTCATCCCCTTTGGGAGTGGGGAGGGCTGTGTGCAAATAGGAGCAAGAATGGCCAATGTCACTTCTGAAAGGAGAGCCCTTTCCAGTGTTCTCTCCCATGCTGTGGCCCCTGCAAGGTCTGCTCTAAACAGAGTCAGAAGGTGCTAGCAGGCTGCATCTCCAAGTCACTCTTCAAAGGGAGAAGCTGCAGCAGGTCTTCCATGAGTAAGAAAGAAACCTTGGTAAAGTCACTGGGATCCCTGGTTAATTCATAAGCACACGGTAAGTTAATCTACTCCGATTAATGTAAGAAGTGATATGGGGACAGGGAATGCTGCCAAAACTGAAATCTACAATACCAGGCAGAAGTTTATCAATCAAGTGGTGGGCAAACTTGTCTCACAGTTTGGGAAGAGAGTGATGCTGGGGCACAGGTGCAGGATGTTTCTTAAAATTGCTGTCAGTGATAGCAGGATGCCTGTTAGATGTCTATTATTGCTAAATATAAACTTAGCCTTAAGATAGTGCAAATCTATTAAAGTTCTTGAGAGCAAAAATCCCACATGAATCTTACCTGGTGTCAGTGGGCTGCACTACCTGCTGCAGGCTCTGGAAAAAAGCATCTTCTTCCCATTGAGTTGTTGGCAGAATCCAGTTCCTGGGAGCTGAGGTCAACACTTCTTTGGTGACTGTTCACTCAGCTCTGTGCTCTGCCGGCTTCCAATGGCCATGGCATTCCTTGACTTGCTGTCCTCTCCTCCTGCCAAGCCCACAAGGGCAGAGAAAGACTTTTCATGTGCATCTCTGACTCATCTTTGCCTTCCTCTTTAGTAACTCATAGAATTAGGTCTCAGCCACCTAGAGAGTGCAGGGTCATTTTCCTATTTTAAAGTTGAGTGTCATGAAGAAACACAAAGCATCTTGTCTTGTTATGACACCTCGGTTGGCACTGATGTCTTTTTAAAATATTTATATTTTTAATTGATAATTCTTTTTATTCTTGAAAGGCTCGAATCAGAAAGGGAAAGAATGGTTTAATGTATGGCATGTGCCCATCACCAGGTTCGACTATGATGGAGGCATGGGTCAAGCTCCTCTCTGTCTCTGTCTCTTTCTGTCACTTTGTCTGTCTCTGTCTCTGTCTCTCTTCCTGTCTCTGTGTCTCTCTTTCTCAGTCTCTGTCTATCTCTGTGTCTCTGTCTGTCTGTCTGTCTGTCTGTCTATCTGTCTGTCTGTCTGTCTGTCTGTCTGTCT
>NDGM011245675.1:0-13513 GCA_002564305.1 Octomys mimax
ACAATGTTATATATGGTTTGATTTCTAAATTTCTGTGTAAAAATGTGTAATTTTTTCACATTCCATAGGGATTTAAATTTCAGAATATCCATGGTGGAAAATACCAGTTATGTCTAAGGCATTTGATATTCAGACAGATAGTGATGTGAAGTTCAACTGCCTCTGTTACAGAGTAATAATGTCATTAAGTGTTTCTTCTAGATTCTTAACAACTAAAGTTTGCAGACCAAAAATTAGAGAAAAAGAAGGGCTACAAGAATAGCCAATATTTGACCCTAGCCCTTCAAGATCAGTGAGGACTCAGAACATAAGAGAACCTGTGCTGTGATATTCTGCAACTCATTGGTGCCCCCAACTTTCTATTCAATAGTGGATTGCTAATTCTTTTTTTCCATTAGATATTACCTTGTTTTCAGAGAGCTCTTTTTGGCCTGATTTTATTCTAATTCCTGGTGCTCATTTTCTATCGCTGTTCTTTCACCTTTCTTTCAAAATTTAAAAGCAAACTCTCTATAGACTCCTTTTCTTTGTTTCCATTATTTTGTAGTGAATATCTATGTTGTTTTTCTTAGATATCAACATTTCTCCAGTATCAAAAGCCCTTCCACTAAGCCAAATATTTATCTTCCAGTCTAGTCACTCACAAAATTCCACTTCATAGCTGACTTAAGCTACTAAGTCAGCTCCACTTAATACTCTGTGGACTCATTGATGTAATGATTGGTGCCTGAATATGAATTGACTTGCTCTCTTAGTATTATCAAATCTATAATAAATACATATTTTAAGAATTTTTTATTTCATCTTTTTATTTTATATACTTGAATGCATACTATAGTTTATATTAAATGAGTGTATTAAATATGTACTTTGAACTTTTCCAAGTTTAAATATATATTTTAAGCTTTCTCCTGAAAGTATGTGGGGTGAAAAAACTATGCCAACAATAGTGCTTAACTAACAGGGAAATTTGCCCAGATAAATGAATCTATCACTTACATGTGTAAAGATAATGAAAATATGTACTGCTATATTAACAATAAAATAATTTAGCAAAAGACAGCCAGACATTGTGCACCTCTGGTGTGATTCAATAGGAAGTACATGCCACTATATATATAATTCTCCTTCCAAAACAAACAAGGTAACTTGAAAGTCATCACAGCAATTCCATCAACAAACTTTAGGGAGAGAAAAACTACAGACAACAAATATTACATTTCCTTTAACAAACATTGTGGAAAGAAAGAAAAAGGAGTAACAAAAATCATAAGTGAAACATTTCCAAGGCATATCTATCAAAATATTTTCATTCTATCTAACAAACTGTGAACAAAAAACAAAATCAAAAGAATGAGTCAGTTGGGGGAATCATGACCACTGAATATTTAGCATTAAGAAGTCATTACTAATATTTATGTTATAAATGCAACATGAACATTTTGTAAATCTTTGTATTTTATGGATATATGACAAAGCATTTTTGAAATAAAATTGAAGAGTATAGTTTTGCTTCAAAATAACCCAGGACTGAGCAATCTTTTAGAGGGAGCAGGGGCCGGGGAGATAGCTCAGTAGAATAAGCACATGCCTGGCAAGTGCAAGGGCCTGAGTTCAATCCTCAGTTCAAAAAAAAAAAAAGGTGGAGCAGGTTTTGCCATTTACTGATTATTGATGTAACTTGTTGGTTTCGTACCTCTATATGTAGTGCATTTCACATTTTTTGTAAAAAAAGAACCTGAGGTAGAAGCAATAATTTATTGAATATATATATATATATATAATCTAGTTTAAAAATAAATTTTACAAGCACCAGTGATAACCTCATGAAGTGCAGTACAGCTCAGTGAAAGGACAAGGCTTTATCCAGGTAGGGCTACACTTCCTAGATTTCCAGTTCCATTTGTCACTGCTTCCTTTTGGTGATTGATGATGTTTCTTTGTTACTCTGACCTTTTGAACAAAGATTAGTCCTCAGTACCCAGACTTTCTATGCAAGCTTGAGGAAAGTGTGTTGGATCTAACTTGCCACCTTAAGAATTCACAGGGCTTTACCCTGCATGCTGTGGTCCCTCAAATCTTCTTGAAGAGTTGGAAGTGCTTGTTTAATTCAGCTATTTTTGGCCCTCATAGATTTCCTTACTTTATTGCAAGCTGGGGTAATTGAGAGATAGCTTTTTATGTTTTATTTAACATGCTTAGGTATACAATAGTAGCTAAGGTTACAGACTGTCACATATGAAGTAATATAGCTTCTGGATTAATATTTTGGGAACATCTGTTTTCAGATTCATTAAGTTGTGAATTAAAATGTCATTGTTTTTATTTGCTGTAAGATAAAAACCATCAAAAATTTAGCTTAACTTTCAAATTTTATTTTATCTTAATTTCCACATTTTGGTAAGATTTTAATTTCTAAGTATTTTTGCATGAGCTATTTTTTTCTGTTTCTTGTAAAATCTATTTCTTTGTTTAGCTCACTCATCCATCTGGGACATTCAGCCTTTCATTTCTACATGACCCAGACTTACTGCTTTGAAAAGTCATCAGCACTCCTGCAAAATGCTTGAAATTTTTCAGACAAGAATCTCTTTGTCTTGAAAACACTTCTCCCTTAGCAATTCATCTCATTTTTCTCTTTCATCTGCATTATAATGTATTCTGTGTTTCTTATTGACCAGGTTGCTCATTGCGAGACTTTTCATTATTTGTCCGAGTGGTCTCTAAATTACAGAACACAGTGATTTTCACATAGCAGGCTTAGTAATAATTTTTGAAGATAAAAATAAATATGCTACAAAAATACAAAAGACATGTCTGTTACTTTAATAGCTGTATCTTTGAGAAGTAAAAGGACCCCTGTTAACTGAGATCACATAGCATAAATGAGATTTCAGAAAAACATAATCAATATGACTTTATTGTTTGCTTCAGGAAACTTTTGCCTTGGAAAGATATGGCTGTAAACCAGCAAATATCTCCATGCTTGCCTCAGGAAATTCCTATAGATCAATTTATTAGAAACTTGGATAAAGATTTCACTTATCAGACTGTTCATTTATCAGCACTTGCTTCCCTGGTCTGGTGTCCACTAGTCTTAATGTAGCATCACAAATTTTGCCAAATTCCAACCAGGTTCCTACTTTAAAAGATCTGCTTTATCTATCTATCATATTTATTTATATATTTATTTTATACTTTTTAGAAAATGTATTTAGCACAGGGTCTATAGGGTCTGACTACACTGATGAGATTCGCAGTGATCCTCCTGTTTGCAGCCTCCCAAGCACTGGGATTACAGGTGTGTGCCACCACACCCAGTCTCAGTTGTCATCTCAGCATGCCCCCTGGGCAGGGCCAGCATGGCTTGCAGTGCAGGGTCTCAAACCCCAGTCCCTGTGCCTGCGTAAGTAGACACTTTAGTCTGCTGAGCTATCTGGCTGGCCTTAAAAGATCTACTTTAAATAGGCTGACTACAGTTCCCAAGGCACAAAGTGTATTCCATTATGCTTTCTTGACTCTTGAGAAATTCCTATGACACTTGTAAACCAAAGGTGCTTCTCCTCATTCCTCAGCTGCAGTTTCCTGGTGATATCTGGGGAGTTTCACATGCTCTATAATGTTTCAGGCAACTAACCTTGTACATTACTGTAAAACTGAATAGCAAAATGTATTAAATTTCTTATCCCAGATAATTTCTTTCATAAATTGGCATTTAGACACATCTCAGTGCTTGGAATATAGTGGCTACATTTTTTCTTGAAAGACTATGCACAGTGTTATAACATCTTGCATAAGATTTCCACATGCAAAGGAACTGTTCATGTAACATTCAGCAGTTTTTTCTCTGAAAGATAGCGCCAACTCTTTTTTTTTTGTTGTTGTTGTTGTTGTTTTGCAGTACCATGGATTGAACTCAAGACCCTGCACTTGCCAGGCAAGCACTTATTCTACTGAGCTATCTCCCCGGTCCCTAACACTGACTTTTTCTTCCTTCATGCATCACCTCTTTTGCATTTGCTAAATTACAGACCATGAACATGAGTTTTACTTATTAGAAGACTACTAATTCACTGAGGCATTTCTAGTTCACAGAGTCACTATTAAGCTACTTTGTCAACTTCATATCTATTTGTTTTAGAAATCTGGTTGAAGGCAACCAGATTTTAAGCTACTTTGTGAAATACAGAACAAAGATCATTGTAATTAATTTATGATAAAACAAAGCAAAAAGCTCATTTCTATTAATCTGTGACTCAGCAGTCCAAGCTGAACTACACAAGTGTTATTTATTTTGCAGAACACTGAGCAAATGTAACTTTCTAGTTCTAGACAGGAGCGCATCGCCTGACACTTAACAGGAATACAACAGCGCAGGAATAGATCAATGCTTATTGAGTGAATAAGCAGGTTTAGTCTACAATTAGAAGCATTTCTAAATGTCTGAATAGTTTAATATTAGCTTATGTTTTTACTGTAGTAAAATTGTGATTAGCAATGTTTCCCATAGACTAGGTGTAAATAAAAGATAAAGAAGAAACCCAGGGTGCAGGCTATGCAGTATGATTTGTGGAGCTAAAGGAAAAAATAGTTAAGTCGATGGGGGAGAGAGGATTAGTGGAGCTCCCACAGATGGCTGTGTGCATTCCAGTCTACAAGAAGGGGATCCAGTGCCACCAGTGACTGGTAGCATCAAAGCCATCGCCTTTTCCTTTTGTATTTAACAAATGGGTGGGTGCTTACCTTGTGAACTTAAAGAATTAGCTTTCCAGTGACTCCAAGAACTGTTTCAGTGTAAGATGCTCAGTGTTCTAGGGCAATGCAGAATGAACATAGCTTGTGTGGATCTGACATATATGGAATCTTTAGTGGCCGGCATTCTGTGGGCTGCCCTTCAGAGGGAGGCATCACAAAGCACAAAGAGCCACTCCAAACAGGTGCTTCAAAAGGCTGCAAAGCAAAACATGGGTAATAGAGACTCCAGATAGGCAGTAACAGCTCTAGCTGGGAAGGAAAAAAATACCTGCTTTTTCATTAATGTGTTTAATTATGAAGATTAAAAGGAGAGAAATAGAAAATCATGTTTAAGGTTTCTTTTATCAAACCAGATCATTTTCTGAATATTCCTTGTTTGTTAAGCTCTTTATAACAAGACAATTACAAATGAAATCCTTTCCATTTATGAAAGAGCAAGGAGACTATATACACATGCACACACACACATGCACACACACATGCACACACACATACAGACACATACACATACACACATACTCCAAAAACCATCCTGTAAAATGGTCAAAAAGTAATGAATACAACTTCTACATCTTTTGTAGAATAATAATATCTGGTTTATATTAAGGAAGAGAATTCCACTGTAGAAAGAATGGAGGATATAAAATAACTTCAGTTACTTGGATAAGAAAAAATTGAAAAGAGCAAAATTATTTTACTTTGGGTGAGAAGGAAGCAGACTGCCAAAATATGGCCACTATGAACAGATTAACTTGGACAAATGTATGCGTGCGTGTGTGGTGATGAAAGTCTCACTGAGTGAATCCCTTGGTCTCTCTAGGAAAAGCTGCCAAGCTCCTTGATTTTTTGTAGGTGCAGGACAAAATATTCATCTCGTTTAATATTTTTTTTTTCAGAACCAGGGATTGAATTCAGGCCCTTGCACTTGCCAGACAAGTGCTTATTTTACTGAGCTATCTCCCTAGCCCCATCTCTTTTAATATTGATGGACCAAATACTCTTATATTCAAGGGTCAAATACATCAGAACTCAGTTAACAAGAAATTAGAAAGCACAGTGAGCCCTTACTGACGAGAGTTAATTAAAACAAATCACTGTGCAAGCCTTTGAGATAGGTTTTATTTTCAGAGAAGAAACCTGGGCTGTCTCCTGCCTTCCTTGCCTAAGGAATGGAATCACAATTGTCCTTGCAGTATGACTGACTAGAAGCAGTCCTTCCAGGGCACAGGGTAATCACCAATATTTGCATGCTCCTGAGCACACAGGACTTTGTGGTAATGAGATCTACAGAAGCCAGTACTCAGTAGCCCAAAATTTTATACCAAAGTTCACAATGGAAGTCGGATAATGTCCTTTAGTTTCTCAGAAAAGCACCAAGTGTTAGACAAAGAGCATAAGCCTGACCAAAGGAAAAGCGTGGTGGTTCCTGAGACTAGTAATAATCTGAGGCAGTACTGTGATTTCTGAGGTATGAGGTAGATGGGGAGGTGGTGAGAAGCATATGGATTAGAAAAAAAATCATCTTGAATCCTTGGGAAACTGACGGTACTAAGTAGTTCCACAAGAACTAGCATGTTGGGGCTGGCAAAATAGTTCATCAGACTAAAGAGCAGGGACTACAGTTGGATCCTTGGCACCACAGGCTGCGCCAGCCTCACCCCTGGGCATGTTGAGGTGGCCAGACCTGGATGTGATGACAGCACTCCTGTAATCCCAGCACCAGGGAGGCTGAAAGCAGGAAGATCACTATGAGTCTGAGTTGTGTAGTGAGATGCTGCAACAACCAAAAACGTGGAAAATAAATAAATAAATTAAAAGAACCAGCACGTCTGTGCCCTGGTATTCCTGGGCCATGCTAGTGATGATTAACGCTTGCAGGACTGACACTGTGCTGGGTGAATTTCTAACTCAATTCCTTCCATCCTGTGGCGAAGGGTTTTCATTATACCCATTCAACAAAAAAGGAAACTGAAGCCCAGAGAATTTCGATATCTTGCCCAAGGTGTCACATAGCTTGTTAGTCGCAAAATTGGGCTCTGGAGTTGAGGTCTGAGGTCATACTCATCACTCTGCTGCTGGGGGCTTGGCCATTAAGGCTTTGGGCTTGCAACAGCAGTGAGTGTCCTGGTCTGCAATCTAGTTTGTTACACTCCATACCTTATGAGTGCTTGGGACTCAAAAGGTGCTGATGGAGGTCCTCAGTGAGTACACAGGCTTTTTTTATTCTTGTGTAAAGTCCTATTTCCTGAGTGCCTCTTTTGATGGTTGTTGGTATCCAAGAGTCAAAGGAAGAGCCACAAAGGCAGCTTTTTGTTTTCAGCTCTCTTCCCCAAGCCCCTAGCAGTTTGCCTACACTTGTTTTAGCTTTTGGTAGGTATTTGTGGCAGGCAGGCAGGCAGGCAGGCAGGACAGACAGAGCTACCCGTTGTTGGCTGTGTAATTTCCCCAGTGAAGTTTTCTATTCTGAATGTCTGGAGAAGAACCTGCTTGAGCAGTTACACTTGATATGGACTCTTTTGAAGTTTGCTATTGAAAAAGAGCCTCAGTTTCAAAGATTTTAAGCTCATTTTCAGCAGAAAGGATACAAAGAGGAGTGCAGGAAGACAAAAAACCTCACTCTGCTTCTGACTGACATCTCCTGCTACAAATGCTAATAAGCCAGCTGAGAAGCTGGAGTCTGTCGCACAGTTCCAGAATTGCTTTGAATAGGAGTGGACTGACCCTTGTAAATGAGTTTAACTTGGTTTTTCACATGGATAGAAACTGTCAGTTTTCTGTTATCTGTGCTGCCCCAAGTAGCTCTTCATGTACTATGTGTTGGGCAACACAGTTTCTTTGTTGCTTTCGCACAACCTCAGGAAGACCCTCTGCTTTCCTTAGCAACATTCTGCCACGGTGGACTCCAAACCCAGCTCTCTTTCTACCCTTAACTTCAGCTCTTGTCCAGGTCCTTGTCTTCTTTCTCCTTAAGTATCTTTCATTTCATTGAGAAATACAAAGACTGAGCCTGTTTCTATTTGCATTTATCTGTTGTTCAGTGCTTAACCTTCAGCACTGTTCTCAGGACGGGTTACCTGGATGGGGAGGAAAGTGATGTAGACATTCACACAGTTGGAAAGCCACAGGTGTACCTCCCAGGGGAGGCAAGGCATCTTCTGAAGTCATTTGCACTTGAAGGGCTGATGTGGAATGAGTGGTGGTGCTAGTAGGGTCTTTGGATCTTAATGTTCTTGTGCTCTGTTTGTTCCAGTCCAGTCTGTGCCTAGGTGTGCGAGTTTTCTCTCCTGTAGGCTCAGACCCAGCATACAGAAAGTGCCAGGAGCTCTGGAGACATGGGCTTCTGGTGTTTGCAATCAAAGGTCAAAACTCATGGCTTTTCTTCTGTCCAGCTCTCAGTGCTGGACAAATGTCCAATGGGAGGGCATAGCAGACACTGGGGCTTTCACAAAGACCAAAGGCATATTTTGTCACTCTCTATTTCTTTGTCCCCTCCTTATTCTTAAATTTATGTATGGATATATAATCTGATTACTAACACAGAGGCCCTCTGTTTATCACATTCTACAAATCTCACATGCAGAGATCATAGGATTTTTAAACAAGGAAAGAAGAGTAGAGGTGCTTTCAAGCACAAGGACCAATAATTACAGTAATTTTCTATTCCTTGGATCTCTGATTGCCACTATCTTCAGATGGCTTCAAAAGCCATTTTACAGTCTTAGATATAGCTTCACTGATGCTTGTGAACATTCTGGTAAGCACTGACAATTTATCTCTGGATGGATGACAGTGTTATAGTTTTATTCAAATGGGAGAAAACATGACTCATTTTATACTGGCTTTAGAGAAAGAGATGAATATTCCAGGCAAACAGTTATAGTGGCATGCGCACAGGAGTGATGATTGAATCTTCCATGAGGTAAAGTGCAAATAACACCTTCCCTGGAAGCAGCACTCCTGCATAAAGGTACAAAAGCAATCACACAATGCAGGTATTATCTTCCTTAAAAACAGTATAGAATGAAAGACGGCCTCACTGTTTAGGAGAGTCCCAGAGAAAAGAGATAAAAGCCCAAATGCTGCGTGCATCCCTCAGTGTTTTCAAGAACTCTGACCTGCAGCAGAGACTGGGGGCAGGAGCAGGTTCTCCAGTCTCAAACCAACTCGTGCGGCTGAACTTATCCACTCAACAGTCAATCAAACTCCTCAAGGTGTCCTTGCTCACTTCTCTGGGTAGCAGAGTAAAGAAACACTTGCCCCCTATTTTTTTCACTGATGAGGGTGCAAAGCTTAAACCACTATAAATGTGCTGCTGTTATTTTGTTATGGTTGCTGTTTGACATTGATGGTCATATTCCAGATAATATCGTTAAATGACAGTCACCACTTTGAAGCTAATGTTAACAGATTCTGTTTGTGTGTGCATACATTTTGTATAGTTATAGAAAGAATAGCTACAGTAACAGATTATATATGCATAGTGGTACATGTAATGTTATATAATGTTTATATAGCAAATTATCTTGGTAATCTAAATGATTAATATTCCAGGAGATTAATCTCAATGTTTTTCTTTTCCACTATTTCTTTCACGCAGTACTAAGAATTTTTGAATTCAAAAGAACTCAATCTCTGCGTACTAATGTATGGAATGATTTTTTTATTTTTATTTTAAGCTGTGAGTTGTGTTTCTATGGGAAAATGACTTCATTTTTAAATTCTAAAAATTTTTTAATACAGAAGTGCTTAGCAAAGTTGTCCTTCTCTGCTCCCCCAAAGGTGACAGTTCTTCTTCTATATCAGTACAACTGGAAGACACCAGAATCTTTTTTTTAGAGTTCTCAGTTCCTTCTGGTCGTTCACCACCTGCAGCTCTAATCCTGTTTGTGACAACGTAATCATTTTTACAGCAACCATTTGTGAAGCTAGAAAGCAAGGGTTACACTTCAGGTGGAGAATCAGCTACAAGGGGCTGATGAGCTCCAAAGAAATAAAAAGAAGGCCATTTATATGCAAATCTCCCTAAAGGTGATGAAGGAGATTGAAGAGACTCTGGGCAGAAAGGAATGAAACAGACTTGAAAGGTGTTTCCTCCTGAGTATTCAATGGACCTTTTGCTCAGCTGCTAGTGGTTGTGGTCAGTTCATTTTCATTAACTGATTGACTCATTCATTTTTTTAGTTTCAGAGTGTTCAACTTGTAGCTGTTGGAAGGGATGAGAGTAGTGTCCTTACCCTGATCATGTGCTCTTTGGGGTGGAATAGAGGAAGAACCTGCTAGTGAATGTTCATCTTTTTAAAATAGCTTCAAAATTTTTAAAGTTCATTTTGAATGTAAGGACAGAATATTACAGTAAGCACATAGGTCTCTGCTTCAGTTCAGGGTAAAGGGGCCTATGACATTTGGAAAACAGATTAAGAGAAAAGCAGTAGTGAATTGAAAAGTTTCTAGAAATAGAAGGAAAAGAGGCACGGACAATGCCATTGTGATTCTTTAGTCATGTTTGAGACAATTCCACACATGTTTTTTTCTCTTTTAACATCAAAACTAATTTGCAGGGTTGTTGGTTTTTTGGGTTTTTTTGCGGAACTGGGGATTGAACTCATGCCCTTGAGCTTGCCAGGCAAGCACTTATTCTACTGAGCCATCTACCCAGCCCTTACAAAATTCATTCACAGATTCTGCTGAATACAAACTAAACATAGATTTCTCAAATTCTATAGAATGATAAAAAGGAAAGGTGCAAATGAATTAACCTATAAATTGTGTTAAAAATTGTAATGGGCTGAAATCAGCTGGCAAGAAAGACTCCCTTCTAGGCTACAGCAGGGCAGGAGAAACTAAACTTAATTCTTTCAAAACACAGGTCTGAAGGAGTTAAGAGCTGGGGTAAGCTGGGAAAAAATACTGGGGGATGCTAGGAGGTGGGTGGCCTACGCGGTTAGGCCCTTTGATTGATCACTGGCTCTTGCTGGCTTAGGTGTCATCTTCCAAAAGGGCTGGAAGATAAAGCAGCTTTCTTCTGCGAAGATTCCATTTCAGAGTGCTGGCTCCCAGGTCCTGGATGAAGACATGTATTTCACATGTATTTCAAAACTGGCAGGAGGCTGATAGCTATTTAATCTGCATTTTTGCAGACAGAGAAATAATTTGTAAGTCTAAATTTTCTCACATTAATTTTCTAAGGAAAGGAAGGTCAAAGCTTAGAGCTAAGAAAGTCTGATGTAAAGTTCAGGGAACCCAGGGGACATTTCAGATGGTGGTGGCTTTTGATAGGTGCTAGAGGGGTTCCAGCTCCTTATGAAGATAGAGGGTGCTAGACCCTGGAAGCTCCATGCACAGCCTTGCATGACTGCAAGTTTTCTTGGAGAAGTTTTCCTTCCTAAAAAATGCTTGGAGACTGCAAATCAATTTTATCAGTTGATTTTGCAGGTAAGAAAACTCAAGTTAAGAGGAGATAAGGTAAAGAAGACATTGCACATTACCTGAGCCCTCTGGGAAGGTTATGAAACCTCCCTTCTTTTATGTTTAGAACCCTACTAAATGCAAGAAGTGTCTCTGTCTCATATGACTTGGATGAACCTCACAGATGGCCTCCCTGTTGATTTAGAACTAGAATGTCCCCTCAAACCCCATGTGTTCAGAGCTGGGCTTTTTAAAAGGTGATTAGACCAGGGACCTCTATACTCATTGTTCGATTAATCCACTGAAGAGTTCAGAATTAAATACGCAATAGGAGGAGGGGTCTGGCCAGGACAGGCAGGTCACAGGGGCGGGGGCAGCAGTGACCTGAAGGGTGTGTCTGCCTCCCTGGCTCCTCTCTTCCCTCTCTGCTTCCTGTGCACCATGCCATGAACAGATCTCCTTGCTCAGCTCTTCCTCTATGCCCTTCCTACCTTAGAACCAGCTGACTATAACTTCTAAGACTGAGCCAAATTAAACCACCTTTCCTTTAAACTTATGGTGTTGGGTATTTTGTGCCCATGAGAGAAAAGTGACTAAAACAGCCTCCTGTTTACCTGTGTCTAGGACACACACAGTCCATCCAGTTGCTGTCTTTGCCTAACATATGAATAGCTGAGCTAATGTGTCCCTGTGATGAACACGAATAGAATGTTTGCTAATCAGACTTTGGTTAGCCTTCTCTTTTTCTCATAGTTACCTGAACTTCTCCCACCGTGAGGTGGAGAGAACATAAATAATCTCTCTTAAAGGGATACTTTCAGGAATAAACTGACTGTGGGATAAAACATTCTCCAATTTAATATCAGTTCATTTTGCCTTTCCGTGTCCATTTCCCACATTTGCCTTTCCATGCACTTTCCCACATTTATACCATTTAGTCCTAAATACCCTTCTTCATAAGAGAAAGCCCTTTGTGCCTGAACTTCTGGGCATGGGTGGATCTCATGTTTGGAGGATCCTCCCCATTGTAATAGTTTCCTCTTCTTATTACAATGATCTCTTCCCTTTTGCAGTAATGCGGTATGTAGAATACATTTCTGACCTTTGTCAAATTCAGATCTGCTTTGACAGAGTCATGAACAAATTCAAATGCATTTCTTAAAAGATTTGAAATAAGAACCTCAAGTTTGGTTCAGTGTTTTTCTCTAAATGAGTGCAGCGTGGACAAAAGAAAAGTCAGACTTGAAAAGGAGGTGAAAGCCAGTAAGTGCCACTAGAACCGTCTAAGTTTGAGTTCCTCTGAAAGCAGGACTATGCAGGCCCTTCATTTGGGAAAAGATGGAGGCAGAGACTAGAAAAGCTCTGGGGGAGAGAGCTAGGAGGAATGAGAAAGATGTACTAGCGATGAGGTTATATTATGGAAATGGAGATCAGCACACTTAGAGATTTCTGAGAAACAGTGCTGTGAGATGCAGGAAAGAGTCCACAAAGGCTTCCTTAAGAACCCTTTGGTATGTTTACTTAATTTCCTTCTGGGATGTTTTTACTGCTAGTAGATAGAAGTAAAACTCATTTTTGTTGTATCAATCTTATGCCCTCAGCCAGGCTAATTCATTTATTAGCCCTAAAAGTTTTGGGTTTTTCTTTGGATTTTCCAGGTACAAGATTATATACTTAATGACAATTCAAGGTTATTTTATTTTATGTATTAGATACAGGGTTTCACTATGCAGCTTAGACTCATAGTGATCCTCCTATTTTCAGCCTTCCCAGTGCTGGAATTGCAGGTGTGTGCCACCATGTCTGGACTCAGTAGTCAGCTCAGTGACCCATGGATGGGGCCTGTGCAGCATGTGTTGCCAGGGACTGAACCCTGGTCTCTGTGCTTGCCTAAGCAAGTACCTAGTTGGTTGAGCTATCTTGCCTGCCCAAAGGTAATTTTAATTATTCATTTAAATCTAACTATTTGTTACTCATTTTTATTGTTTAATCACCCTGGGAAAGGACATCCAACCCAATCTGAAAGAGTGGTAGTAGAGACAGATGTTCTTGTCTTGTTCCAGAACTTAAGGACAATCTTTAGTCTTCTAATGTTAGATACTATGTGACCTAAAGTGGCAACTCTTAATGTGGGTGCCCTTTATTAGTTTGGGAAAGCTCCCTCATCTTCTTGTTCTTTGTTTTGTTTTAAATTATGAAACGTGGTTAAACTTTCATGAAATATTTTTATGAAAAATAAAACTTTGTGGGTGTTTTGTCTTCTATTTTCTTAATATATAAAATTGCATCGAATAATCTTTCTTTCTTTCTTTCTTTCTTTCTTTCTTTCTTTCTTTCTTTCTTTCTTTCTTTC
>NDGM011245675.1:13563-25338 GCA_002564305.1 Octomys mimax
CTTTCTTTCTTTCTTTCTTTCTTTCTTTCTTTTGTGGTACTGGGGATTGAATTCAGGACCCTGCACTCACCAGGCAGGTGCTTATTCTATTGAGCTATCTTCCCAGCCCTCATTGATAATTTTCATATATTGAAGAAAGATTTCATTCCTTAGATCTCACTTGTTTGTACAATCCTTCTAATATGTTGCTGCATTTTAATGGTAATACTTTCTTGAAGAATTTTACATTTATACTCATAAGGGACATCGGTATTCAGTATTCTTTTTTTTTTTTTAGGACTGGGGATTGAACTCAGGCCCTTGCGCTTGCCAGGCAAGCACTTATTCTACTGAGCCATCTCCCTGGCCCTGGTATTCAGTATTCTTGATGTCTTTGGTTTAGGTGATAGCTTAATACTGATTCCACAGAATGTGGAAGAATTGTTGTTAATTACTGTGTAAATGTTTGATGGAGTTTGTGAGTGAAGACATCTGCACCTGTGATTTTCCTCATGTGTTTTTTGATTACTACTTAAACTTTTTATTGTTATGGATGTCTTCAGATTTTCTATTTCTTCACAAGTAAGTTTTGATATTTTATATCTAGAAATTTCTTTTTCCCATAGATTAATTTGTTGGAATATAATCATTCAGATCATTCTTTTTAATCTGTTTAAAAATCCCTGCAAGGTTGACAGTGCTATTCCACCAGAAATACACTAAGTGCTGTTGGGCAGCCTCCCCTAAGTTGCCTTCTCCCCCTTCTTATCTAACCAGTTAGAAGCCTTTCAATATTTTTTAATATCAGGAAATATGAAGAACATGTTCAAAAGGCAAGGGGAACAAGGGAATGGAAACAGGAAAAGAAGAAAAGAAAAAGAGGATTATAAAACAGAATGGGAAAGAACAATGGAAACAAAAACTTAAAAATGGTAAGGGGAATGTGGGTAGAAGGGAGAGGAAGAAATGAGACAAAAAAAGAATTAAGACATATTATGTGCAGGTACGAATTCCCTATGATGGAGCCATGTTCAATGCTCTCAATCTATTTTGAACAACTATAGTCCCCCCATAAATAACCCAGTGGAAGGAAGTCTCACAGTCGTTACCTTTCTCACTCATAGCCCTGTTACAACTCCCATCACATGGAAGGGTACCTCCAGCACTGATTTGCTTTAAAATTCTCCACTACTTTAATTTCAATTCTTGGCTTTATTACCAACTTCAATCCACTCTCCCTTCTGTGTAGTCTTTTTTTTTCTCTTTTTTAATTTCATAAGGTAGCCATGGAGATAGCTCAGGAGCATAGGTGCCTGCCCAGCAAGTGCAAGGGCCTGAGTAAGATCTCCAGTAACAGAAAAATAAAAATGGATAACAAATAATTCCATAAGATAGAGCATTAGAGGGGCTGGGGAGATAGCTCAGTGGCATAAGTGCTTCCCTTATCCTTACATCGGGGTGCCTCCTCCCTGGTGTAGTGGTTCTCAATCAAATCTCCTATGTCCACAATTGGTTTTAAATTCCAGATTTTCCCCAACATTCAATTCCATAACCAGGCAGGCTGCATGAATGATAAATACAGTGAGAAGGAAAGGGTTAAAACAAAAAAGCAAAGAGGAAAGTGAGTGGGAAAAGGTGAGAGCTCACCAAAATATTAAAATTCATCTCTCCTTGCTGACTAATGAATTATGTAAAGGAAAAAACAATGTATTTACCACCTACTATGTATCAAAGGCTTTGAATATTTTGTGCCATATAATCTCTACAGAAGGAAATCTAAACACAAGGATTGCTTTTCCTAAAAGAAATGGAAAGGTTAGGTTAAAACAATTCAAAGAGCTTTCCCTAGATTCCAAGAGTAGAAAATTGCAGTGGTATTGCTGTACTACTTCAATTTTGTAATGGAATTGAGGTGTTTGAAGTTACAGTAAAGAGTCCTTAAGTATTCTTTCATTTATTAATAGTTAGTTAGAAGTGTGTTCATTTCTATATGTTTGAAATTAGAAAATACTTTGAGATAAATGAAAACAATAACAGCAAAACCAAACTTAAAGCATAGAGTGAAAGCTATTCTTTAAAGGAATATTTATGTGTATAAGAGACAAAAACTAAAAACAATTCAAATAGATACCCTAATCCTCTATATTTGTAATTTTTTTTTTTTTTTTTTTTTTTTTTTGGTGGTACCAGGGATTGAACTCAGGCTCTTGCGCTGGCCAGGCAAGTACTTATTCCACTGAACTATCTCCCCAGCTCCTCTAATGCTGGTATTATTTACTATTCATTTTTATTTTCTTGTTACTGGAAATCTTACTTCGGCTCTTGCACTTGCCAGGCAGGCACCTATGCTGCTGAGCTATCTCCATGCTACCTCATGAAATTAAAAAAGGAAAGAAAAAGACTAAACACATCGGAGAGTGGACTGAAGTTGGTAATAAAGCTGAGAATGGAAATTAAGGTAGTGGAGAATTTTAAAATAACAGAAAAAGAAAGCATAAACAAACACAAAGCTGTGTCTTTTGAAAGGATTAACTAAATTGATACATGTTTTTTGAAAAATATTTGATTAGTATAGTTTTGTCATACATAATGATCACCTTTATTTTCTCTCATCTTCCTCCTTGCTTTTGTGCCCAGCTAGCTTGTAGGTACAGCGCTCACCTGTGCAAGGTACTGAGTTCCCCTCAAGCACCACAACAAAATGAAACAATAACAAAACTGAGCACACAAACATTGTCAAAACACAAAATCAGCATTCATATAACATATTGACTTCTTTAAAGCATTTATAGAACGTATATATCAAACATATATATGTATATGTATGTATAAATATATATATATATATATATATATATATATAGAGAGAGAGAGAGAGAGAGAGATGATTGTAGGTGTGACTTTAGCATTTTCTATAAAGTGAATCAAAGGGTAATTACATTTTTTGAATAATTAATTTTAAATTTACTTTTGGTATGCTGAGAAAAGTTAGGTAAGCATCACAGTTTCTCATTGGTATTGTCATATAAAATTTAAGAATCAGTTTTGCACATAATAAAACATCTGTAATATCTCTTTTATGTATAAGCTACAATATCATAACACATTTTCTTGCACAGGACTAATTTTGCATACATGAAAATGTGCAGACTCGGGGATACATTAACCGTAGAGGTAAATCAAGAGCTCCACTGTGAGCACCAGCCCTTGGGTCACGATGGCAGGAGAGTATAAGCAGGGAACTGTGTTCCGGGATGTCTTTCTTAGTGCTATAGAACACTTACTAAACATTTGAATGTGTGAAAGTGACAGTGACAATAAGCAACATAATACATTGTATAATTTTCAAAGTAAGACTTCTTCAACAACCTCATCATTGTAGATTCTATCGATTCCAGTAGCTACCACCAACTTACCAACTCAGTGATATGACATAGGACTGAGACACTGTCATTGTGGTAAGAGTAGTGGGCCTACCCTAGTGGCTGCCACAAGTGTTACAGAAGCACATGAGAATGCAAACCCAGAACTTGGGTTTACCCTGGAAATCTGGAAGGAAATGTATGGAAAGGGGCTCAGAAGCTTAAGACCCATTAGCTACCTGATCAGTGTGGTGCTTCACTTATTCTGGTATATACATACAATCAATTAATTTTGATCTGCAATATTTGGTTTGTCATTGTATGAATAAATTTGTAGCAGTAAGCACGTCACCTCCTGCTCCAAACTCCTGCTATTCATATATTGTTCACTTGCTCTTGTATTATGGCAACTTTCCTTAAACATGGATGTATTTACTGAGACTTGAAATAGAAAAATCCGATTCCCACCCCTACACTAGGTAACTAACTGTGTAAAAGTGGACAAGTGCCATGAGTTCTCAATGAGTGGTTATCTTTTGATATTAATTTGTACATTCTCATGTTTTAACATGACATAATCACTTTCTTGATGCTGAGACACAATGTACAATACTCTTAGTTTAAAGGAAAAGAAGTTTATTTTATTTCACTTTTTACAAAACCCCACCTCATGGTTGGCAGGATCCATGGCCAACATGACAATGTGGAAGGACCTTCCTGGAGAAAAAACTGCTAATCTCATGATAGCTAGTAAGCGGAGGGTAAAGGGAAGAACCAGAGAGGAAGATTTGCCTTCCAGGCCACATGCGCAGTGAACCACCTTTTCCAACTCTGCCCTAACTCCTCCTAAGAGCATGGTCAGCTATGGATTTACCAGTCAATGTTAATATAGCAAGCACTAGAGACTATGAAAACCAATAGTGCCCCAGGACCCATTTATGAGAGTTTTGGGGACATTTTAACCTAAACCTTAATAAATATAATAACTGCCACGTAGTAGTCACTCAACGCTAATGTACAAAGTAATGAATATCTAATATTATCCGTTAATTTGGTATGAAGCAAGACAGTATCTTTCTTCTTTATAAAGGGAAGCAGCAAATACTTTGACTATATTTTAGATGATGGTAGGTACAAGCGTGACAAGGAAATATACAGAAAAGTGAAGAATAAAGGAAACAGGTACATCAGAATTCTCTTATTTTCCCCCTGAAATAAAATTACCTTTGGATCTTTTCACTTATAAAATGGAATATTTATAGTCTACATGAATTTAAATATCACTTACTGCTATCTTATTTCTGGATTTTATCATGTAGTAGTAAAAACAGAGTTTGGGATTCTGAAAGATTTCTTAGTCATTTTTTAAAAATATTGCACTGATGTCTTGATTTATCTTTAGTTAAAATGTACTTCAACTGAAAAAGTATAACTATAGATATATATTTATGGGACACAATGTGATGTTTTGATGTATGCATACCTTGCTGAAGGACTACAAGATAAAATGCAAGAAATAAAGATATGTAGAAAGGAGATACAGAAGCCCAATGTGTTGCCTTCCTTTATACCTTTGAACTCTGGGATGGATCCTGCTCAGCTCCACATTTAGGCATGCTAATCACTCAGCAAATCTGTTATGAGGTTTATTAACCATAGAGTCACCTCTTCAATCTCATCTACCTTCAAGACTGAGGACAGACAACAAGATCAAAGTTAAATAATTTTCAGGGAATTTCAATTGCAAGTCTTCACAACAACCAGTTCTGGACTACCCGGGGCAATGCGGGCATTCTCATTCCTACAGTTATCTTGGATTCCAGGATAAAGAGATCCGTGAAGACCACCTCGTAAAGACATCAGCTCTCCACAAGCAAAACTGCAGGATGACAGGAACTGGCACTAACCAGTTTGCACACAAGGACAGTCACGGGAGCCAAATCACTCAAGTCATTAAGATTTCCACCAGAACTATGAAAACCAGAACTAAAATAATGATTGACTTGAACCTTAGCCCACCTCTAGTAACCCTTCAAGGCTGACTTCATGTTTTGGTGAGTGGGCTAGTCTGCACCATTGTATCAGAGTGAGACCTGTCAACATTAGTTGAGATACTTTCCTTTTCTTGCTTACTATATAACTCTGTCTGTCTGCATGGTGTTGCACACTGGAAAATCCTGAAACTCTTTATCTGAGATGAGTCAGTGAACTTACTAGCTACTCTTTGGGTTAGCAAGTGGATATAACCCTGTCCTTTTTAGAGAATAGCTTTGGCTTGCATCCAGTGATAATTATGTCAAGTAACTAATATATTTATTATTGCATACTTATCATTTCTTTTGTTAGGGAAATATTCAAAACCTACTTTTTATGATTGTAAAATATATGTGCATTACTGCTAGCTATGGTCACCATGCCATATGACTGATTCAAAAACATTCTTCATGTCCAACTAAAACTTTGTGTCTTTTTGTTAGTATCTCCCTATTCTCTGTCTCTCCTACTTCAACCCTCCCAGACTCTGATAAACACCGTGATACTTTTATAAGTTAAAGGATTTCTTGGATTACACATACAGGCATTCTTTGTTTAATGATTGGGACATAATCCTGTAAATATGAATTGGTCACTGAATGAGGAATTGTACTGTATATAGTACATATATTGCCATATTCAGAACAAAGAAGTGGTCAAAGGAAATTCTAACTTGATGACTTTTTTAATTTGCAAAATTCTTAAGTGTCATACTGCATAGTATAGTCAGCAAAGTATGTACTATAGCACTATAGTAGTATAGTACTATACTATAGAAGAAGTCACTGTTGATGCTTGTGTCCCTGCATCTTAAATCTGATTGCAGGCCTTAAGTCCAAACACTGTGCCTCTGTGGTAAGTCTGAACAGTTGTTAAATGGGTAGGTTAAACAGGGAATATTGGCATAAGCAGGATCATGTGGTACTTGCCTTTCTACACCAAGCTTAAATCCTAACTTGTCTAAACTCACTACGTTTAGACAAAGCCCTCTGCATCCATGTGACAACTCCCAGTTGAAGGTATGCTTCATTTTCATGAGTCAGTAAGAATGTGAGGCAAATACAGACCAATAGTTTTATTTTAATCATCTTTTCATCTCTCTCTTCTTCTCTTTCACACACACAAAAAACAGAAACAGTGAAGAAGAACAGAGAAAATAGGACAGAATGTACTTTGGTGACACTCTCAGCAGTGGCAGTTTTCCCAAGAGTAAAACAAACAACAACAAAAAATACATAAATAACAGTGGAGCCTCAAACTAGAATTGTTATTCAAAACATATAAAGGAATCCTGAAAAATAAATAGAAGTTGTGGTAAGGATATACAGGAAATCTAAATCAGTGAATAATAAAGGTGCCAAACATTATTGTCATTGCTGAGCTGACAATCACCAATGCATTGTTACCAGACCATAACCATAAAACTAAAACAAAAGAGGAATCTGCCAATCATGAGGGTAGTTGAGGAAAATGAAATCAATAGCTGCTGGGGGCAGGAAAGATTTACACAACACTTGAAATAATTTTCTAGTTCTTGGTGGCTATAGTTTTCATAATGTATGATAACAAATCCTCTTCTCATAATATTATCCAGAGAAATCCTCTTCAGTACATGTAGAAACATACTAAATAATGTTCACCGAACCTTTATTAATATAACATAAATCCAAAGTTACTAAAATCCCCAGCAACTAAATTTGTGTATTCATACCACACAGCATCCAAATACCATAGAGATTTAAAATGAGCTCTGTGGATAAATCTAAAAATACCTAATGCTAAGCAACTCAAGTTTCAAAAGAATACATATAGAATAATATAATTCATGTAGAGTTAAAAACCATGCAGAATAATTATGCTCATTTATATTTATACACACAAAAGCATGGAAGTTAAAAATACTCCCCAAATTCAAGAACCAGATCATCCTCAGAAGGCTGAAGAGGGGTATGTGAGAGAACACAGCAATCTTCATCTGACATGCATTATTTCCTTTAACAAAGAAAGAAAACATGGGAAAAATACTGATTTTAAATCACTGAATTATAAGTACTGGGGTGCTTGTTTTGTTTCCTACATGCTTGAAATATTTCAAGTGGAAAGGAAAATTAGATTAAAAATTAATATATTCATTCTGATTTATTTGGTACCCAGTGCTGCTGTGAAAGCCTTCCAGAGTCTCCTGAATGATAAATTTATGCATCGTATGGTTTAAGTAACTCCCAAATCTGGGCAAGAACTTCCCAAGATTAGGAAGTGGAGACACACACCTATTGTTCTTGAAATACATTATTGTTTATGGGTAAACACAAGGAGAGTTTTTTCTTGATCACACAAATACTTCTAGCTCCATGGAACAGCTAACCCAATTGAAAAAACACCAGTGAGCTTTTGACTGGCTCCAAGGAAAGAGGGGAGTTGGAGGCCACAATGCTAAGAAACAGAGGGTGAGATAAGTCAAAGGTTTATCAGTTTGAGTTGGCTACAAGAACATTTTTTCTTAAGAATAGATGAGACAATATTATTTGCAGTAAAAATAACATTAACCACAAAAAAGCTCCATCTGTCAGAAGCATGTTCATTTATGGATTAACAAGAAAATTGCTTGGAAAATCTTCTTGACAATACAAATTTAAATTAGACTATTTTCAGACAGGTAAATGAGAGCATTTCTGTCTTTGAAGGAGAAAGACTTTTATGAGAAAAATAAGCAGTTTGTTCACTCTACTTATTTTCATTCTAATAAATATTGAGTTATCTAAGTAAATATCATGAAAACATAAATCCAAATCTGACATTGTCATTGAAATCAATTTGAGTCAAATATCTGCTTGGACAGCTGGCATAAAACAGAATAAATATTTACTCAATCTGTCATGAACTCATTGGTTTTTATTCAGTTAGCTCCTCAGTGAGTGATTTAGAAGCAAAGGCCCCTTGTGTGGGCCAGTGAGAGGCTGTTATGGCACCTTGGGGGTTGCTGAGGGCACTCTTGGCAGCGGTTGGGAGAACATAGCAATTGCAAATGATGGAAGGCTGATATAGAGTTCAATCCATAGTTTTTACTGGAAATAGGTCCCTTACATGAAAATAGCACTTTGCTCTCATTATTTTAGCATCTTATGGGTGATATGTGCTTGTTACTGTAGGTCAACAATAAGCACTTTCATTTCATAGCAGTGGTATCCGCATAGCAGCATGCAAGTGGCTGGAAACGGAAGGTGTTCAGCTTGACAAGCAGCCTTTTTCTTTTAAAACTGACAAACCCAATCTTGTTTATATTAATTGAAACAACATTTGTCTAAATGGAAGCCTTTACCTTACGCAATGTCTAAACCATCACTGAAGAAATAAGAAGCCAAAAGGAAAAATTGTCTCCTAACCTTAGGGTAACAAGGGAAGAACCAATAATTTATTTTACACCCTGTATGTCTCAGGAAATGAGCCATTTAGTTGCTTTAAATGCAGTAACTATTCATTCTTTATGGCAAGTATATAAATGTACACAGTTTTCCCTATTTAAAACTGGAGAAAAACTGAAGCGATGCTGAATGTGTTGCTTCAAAGCACACAGCTCACACGTGATGAAGCTGCGGAGCGGAGAGGAAGTCAGGATTAAGCCCAAAGCTTATGATCCCTATAATTTTCTCTATCTTATTTTTTAAGGTTTTTGTTTTGTAAAACGTTCAGAATGCATGCCTTCCTAACCTTAGCCATATTTTACAATCACAGCAGGTGATGCTGTCATTGTCACTACTTTCAAAAGGCTATTCCTACAAAGCCCAGTCACCATACTTGTAACTAGTGAGAATTTCCTGTCTTTGATATCATGTAGGTTTAAAAATAATGACCCTTGTTTAGTTTTTGATTATAGTTTACTGCCCATTGTTCTAAGCTCTTGCAAATTTTATAGTAATCCTTCAAGATAAATGTCTACATAGAATTATTTTACAAATGATAAAATTGAGGCTTAAGTAACATATTTGAAATCTTGCAGGAAGCAAATGCAGAGCTTGAGTTTGTATGTCTGAAATTGCATATATTGTGAATAGTAAGCACGAGCCCTTCTGCTGCATTAACTTTCGTAGTTCCCATGCTAGCAAAGTAGAAGGTTTTTTATGTTTTAAATAATTTGCAGGTGATTTATTTTGCTAATAACTGTTAGTTTTTCCTGTTGTATAAGAAGTGACCCCACTCTCAATAGCTTCAAACTGTAATTCTTAGTAGTACTCCTCAGTCTATGGGTTGACTAGACCTAGCAGGGCAGCTTGGCATTGGACTTTTCCCATATGTCTAGTTCTCTTGTGTACAGGAAACTTCACAAGAATGACTTAATAAAAAGCAAACTTGTTAGTCTCTGCTCCCCATCCCAACACAATGTTCTTAGATCTCTTATAATATTCTGAGCGACAAAGGAGCTATGCAAATCTATTATTCTTATACTGGGTCTTTGACTCTGGTTCTTGATACAAAGCTCTTAAATGCCTTGATGTTTCTTGTGTGAGAAGGACATCCATTCTTCTAATTGGGCAACTGTTGGTGGGCTCCTGAATGGGGCTCAGTGACCAATATGATCAGAATTGAAGGCTTAGAACCTTTACAACACCCAGGTTTCAGAGACTAGCAAGGGGCTGGCAATAATGTGAATCAATCAGTATGTATCTACAACAGTCCCCAAAGTACAGAATTTGAAGGGATCTCAGTTGGTGGGCATTTTCATATGTTCAGAAGGAGGTGTGCCCCACCTCCTTAGTGACAGAGCTCCTGTGCTCAGACTCTTTGAGTGACCCCACAAGGTTTTAAAACATGGATCCTCATCTGTATCCTTTATCATGTCTGTTTCTGCTAGGAAAGAACTGGCAATGTGCTACCCTGAGCTTCAAACTTTTCTTGCAAATCAGTCAAACTCAGAAGGTCATGAGAACATTTGCTTTACAGATAGGTGAGACAAAAGTGGTAGATGACCCAGAAACCCATTATTGCATATTAGCAGCTGAAGGGTGACAGCCAAAAGGAACTGAACTTTAGTCTGTGCTGGGGCGCACTCTGCACTAACTCTGCTCAGCATCAGAATGGAATGGAGTTGTAGACTCTTAGCTGGTGCCACAGAATTGCTTGGTGTGTGTGTGCTGGGGCACAGAAGTGTTGTATATTAAATGCTTAGACTACAAAACAAGAAAGCACTTTGTTTTTTCTCTCTTATGTCATTTTTCTTGGCAACACCAAAAGCACCATAAAATAAAAGGAAATAAGCAAGACCAATAGGCCTAGATCCCAATAGTACACTGCCATTTCTACTTCTTTTTATTGGAAAAAACAAGTCACATAATTAAATTCAAATTAAGATATGAGGGAACAGGTTCTGAGTGGGCTAAATTCCAAAATCATATAACAAAATTATAGACAGAAAGGTGTGAAAAATAACTGAAGTTAATGACTTAATCTACTATATTATCTAGTCTATTTTCTTATGTTTATTTATATAAATCTATAAGATTTTAAACATATACATAGTATATTATTTAACTTTTACACTGAAAGAAGTTATTAACTTCTAAATATTTTTTTCTGCAGTAAATTGTGTTATTTTATTTCAGCTGTTATAACGAACTATAGGGGGCTGGGTAACTATAAACAACCAAAGTTATTGCTTATAGTCTTGGATAATGGGAAGTCTCAGATCAAAGTGCTCATTGATTTTGTCTAAAGATGATTTTCTTCTTCATTGTGGGCACCTTGATGCTGTTCCTTTAAAGGATAAACAAGCTTTCTCCAAACTGTTTTAGGAAGACAAACACTCTTCACCCTCATGTCTTACTCACGAGTCAGGTGTTTCACTTTCCAACACAACTGGATTTGATTTAAAATTTTAGCAAATGCATTTATAGTATGCATAAGCATTCAAACCAAATGGAATTCTTAGGCTGGGGAGGTAGCTCAGCAGTCCAAGCACCTGCCTGGCAAATGAAAGGACCAGGGTTTGAGCCCTGGTATGGCCTCCCATGCTGGTCCAGTTCCATGCTAGTCACCAAACCTGGGCATTGTGGTATGACCTGTAATCTCCAGCACTGGGGAGGCTGAGATAGGAGGATCAGTAGTAGTGTGACCCATTCATCAAGACCCTGTACTAAAGAAAAGAAAAAAAAAATCTTCAAAATGGAATTCTTAAATTTATTTTGTTAATATTTTGCACTTGGACATTATCTCAGTTATTCTTCTCCCATTGCCAGGACAAAATACCTGACACTCAATGTTAAGGAAAGAAAGGTTTATTTAGCTCACAGTTAGTGTAGGTTTCTGTCCTTACTCAGCTGGCTCCAAGGTGCAGTGGCACATGTAAGAGGAGAGCAGTTCATGATAGTGGAAAACAAAAAAGGGCAAAGGGAGGAGCAGCAGTTCA
>NDGM011245684.1:1453-24510 GCA_002564305.1 Octomys mimax
TTCATAGTAGTTATTCAGAGGACAAGATGCAGACATGATATCTTGTCTAAACAGTATTAGTACCAACTTTTATTTTCAATGAACTAAGAGAAAGTAGCTGTATATCTATTCGAACTCCCTTGTATATATATACATTTTTTTCACAACAAAACTGTTCTTTATTCACACTTTTGTGAAGTTTGTAACACATGAGACCAGGTTGCCTAGCAACTGATAGCTATCTGTTACTTTTTGTTATTGCTGAGACAAAATATCTGATAACTAGAGCTAAGGGAGGAAAAGTTTATTTAGCTCACAGTTGGTAGGGGTTTCCGTTTGTAGTAGGCTGGCTCCAAGGTAGGACAGTATGGCAGAGGGGCATTGTAGAGGAGAAACAGTTCATGGTGGGCAGAAGACAGCAAAGCAGCAAAATAATGAAGCAGCAGCAAGCAGAAGGCAGGAACACTGGCAGCCCTTTTTCTGTCCTTTATACTCTACCCAGGCTACATGCTCTCAGGGCAGGTAGTACTCATGCCCTGGGTGGGGCACCTTAACCTTAGCATTATACTATATATGAATCCAAGTGTCACATTCTCTAGATTCAGCTGTCTCTGAAAAATCCCCACCCATAACTGCAGAGGGTTTACAGGGACACCTAGACACGAGACAAAACACAAAATAACTTCCCACTCCTTCCCACTCATGTCCACACTGCTTCTCCATATACCCCTGTCTCCCTCACTGAGGCCCATGGCATAATCCACTATTCACTTTTTATTGAATCCTATAACGTGCCCCTAATGGCTTCAGAATTACTAGAGTGGAGTAGGTAGTCCACAAAATACCTCTACATTTCTTTTCCAAGGACTTTGTCTCTCATTCTTCTCTGATCCTTTCACTTGGCTTTGCACTTCTCTGGTTTCATTCTCAGATAATTTCTTTTTCTCTGGTATCCCTGTCCTCTGTCCCCATCCCAGTGCAGATGGGCCTGACTCCCTCACATTCTCTATCCCAGCAATTCCATCCATATCCTGCATCTCATAGGAAGCATTTAGATCCCAGGAATAAAAGAAGAAAATAGTTTCCCTTTTCTGAGGGAAAGGCAAGTTCATGGACCTTTCTCTTCTTGAGTCTGCTTTTCTTTCTAAGCGCTGCAGAAAGGATATTTTGGCTGCTGAGAATACGGTACTGGAGGTTTTCATAGCCACTTGTCCAGCTGAGATTACTTACAAATGCTACAATGAATTTCTTGCTATTCCCTGCTTTTGACCAATTTCAGAAGCAGGTTGGGGAAAGCGGCGGGGAGTGACTGTCTGGTCACTTGGCAGCAACTCTGGAAGGGGCCTGTTCTCCCCTCACACAGACCAATGGTCTGCAGATCTGTGTAATTCCTTGGCTTGAGATCAGTGTGGTGAAGCTGTTAACCATGATGTTGGATAGTTAGCAAAACTGCCAAATTCTGGGTGAAAATTTTGATTTATCTATTTTATTTCTGCCTGGTGGTTTTCTGCATGTAATTTCCAAATGTGTGTAGGAAAGGATGGTTTTACTTTCATATCCTTCACTGCCAGGAGGAATATTCTTAAGGAGATCTGTGCTTCCCTGTAATGGAAGAAGATGTGAATGAGGACAGACAGTTACCAGGTAGCACCATCTTCATAAGAACCATATAGATGCATTTAGTCTTTCTAGAAGGAAGAACATTGAATAATGGTGCCTCAGTAGTTTACCATTATTAGCATGCTGTGCTTCTACAGTATGCTACTCGGTTCTGTCTGTTTTGTCTCTGGTCTTAAGGTCATGAAGCAGAATGAAGAAGAAAGACCTGTGGATTAGTAATTAGAAGGTCTGGCGGGCCGGTGACATAGCTCAGTGGACTAAGTGCTTGCTTAGGAAAGTGCAGGGGCCAGGGTTCAATCCCTGGCACCACACATTATTCTGGCCCTGCCCCCTGGGCATGCTGAGCTGGGCGTAATGGAGTCCAGGTGTGGTGGTGCATGCGTGTAATCCCAGTACTAGGGAGGCTGAAAACAGGAGGATCGCTATGAATCTGAGCTGCATAGTGAGACCCTGTGTGCACGTGCGCATGCACATGTGCGCATGTGCACACACACACACAGACAAAGAATTAGAAGGTCTAAGATCTCACAGGCTGATTCTGGGAATTTTATAAAATTCCTCTGGGGCACTGCTTTTCATCTTGCAATCAGATGGGTTGGGAGTCTTTTGCTTCATTAGAAGTTTAACAGCAGTTACCTTGACTTACTTTTACAATGTGTATATATAGTTGTAGTTTTAAGGGCCGGCCTTAAAACTATAGCTCAGCAGATTAAAGTGCCTGAAAACAGGCACAGGGGCTGGGGGTTCGATCCCCAGGCCAGCCCCCGGGGTGAGATGAGGTGGCTATTAAGATGGGGCATGGTGGCGCGCACCTATAATCCCAGCTCTTGGGAGGCTGTGAATAGGTGAATCACTACAATCCAATCTCGTAGTGAGACCTTGAACACCCTGTAGACCCTTCCCTAAAATACAAAAAAAGTTAAAACTTTAAAATTATAGTTTGAACACAGAGTCAATCCACCCTCCTGCATTCCACCTGCTTTCCTACAAATGATTAGATTTTTCATGAAAGAAAAGATCTTTCTTTTCTGACCTCTTAATTTGCTTGTACCCTTAAAGAGGCTGAACAAAGAGTGTCACCCAATGTATAGCCTCATCCTGGCAGCATCAAGGCATTAACTGTAGAAACATTCCAAGGCCAGCGCACCAGGCCCAGCACGCCCTTCCTACCTGTGTGCTGTGAGTAGAAGTAGCTTGATGTTCAGAGTGCCTGGAGCAGCTGCTCCGAGGCCTGATACCAGCATAAGAAAGTCTGGAAATAACAATCTGGCCTACTTCATGCTATTTAATTAGATAATCTGCCCCACAGAGTTAGCATAGTGACTGGCAGAGGACAGCACCTAACACATCTGATGTTCATATTTAAAAGCTGGATTAATTTGCTCTGGCTTCAAAGCATATGGCCTGGTGCACGTAGGGAGGAGCTGAGGTGTTAAGAGCCCTGCTCTCTCACTGTGGGGATGTTATGTGGCCTCTTCTGCTCTGTGTCTATTATTTTGAGTCCTTCCTCCCCTTCTTCCATCCCTCTCTCCCTACTCCCTTCCCTCCCTATTTCTCTCTTTTTTTCTTATGAGGTGCTGGGGATGGAGCCCTAGGCCTTGTTCCTACGGCCTTGTATGTGCCTACCAGACACGACTGGTGAGCTACATCCCCAAACAAAAAGATTTTTCAAAGAAATAATTTATTTTGTCTAAAAGATGAAGATGGAGCTCAGAAGTGGATATTCAAAGTTTGGTTTATTTGTTGTTTGTAAGGACAGCAGCACAATTTGTCAGGACTAGTCCAGGCTCTTGGGCCTGCAGTGCAGACCAGAGCGTGGTGTGGGTCTGCTTGGGTGCAGAGGAAGAGGGTGAGCTGCTTTGTCTCCTTGCCTTCTTCTCTTCCTTTCTGCCCAGCACACCAACTGGAATTAATTTTCTCTAAAGAGAGACAAATGTGTCTGTAAATCACCCTCCTCAAGGCATGAAAAAAATGTACTTCAAAAGGCAACAAGCTGCGTTTAATTCCCATAATTAACTTTCTTTATAAGTGTTATCCTTTCCAAGCCAGAAACTATTAGTGAGACTGCTCTTGTTCCTGAGGCACAGTCACACTGTGGAGTCCTCCTCAGTGGCCTTGAGAAGCCTTTTAGCAGCCAGAGCAAAATGGCCCTCGCTGGAAGGCAGGCAGGCACCATGGCAAGGCTGAGGGCATTGCCCACTGCGCTCCAAGCATGTGGTTCTGTGGATCATTCCAGGCATGGAGGCAGTGGGGACAATGGATGGCCACTGTCACATGGCATGGTGTAAGGTTAGCACTGGGCCTCTCTTCATTGGCAGAAAAGGACAGATTCTCTCTGCACACAGTTTTTGGTCCATGCTTAACTTGAAGACCAAATACATGAAAAAACTCTGAAGTTAATTAAACACTACTTATAAGCTCAGTGGGATACTTTATTTTCATCTTTCTGGCTTGAGTCCTATTAGGAGCACAGTGTCTAAGAACTTTCATCGCTATCACTACCATCTATTGGGGTGAGGCGGCAGAGCCTCTAGCCATGTTTGCTTAATTGGGGTCATTGCATATTAAAAACAGTACTTCCTGAGAGGCTCTTAGATGGTGTTTCCCTTGAGTGTCTTTTCATGTCCCTTTCATTGCCCCGTCACCCTGCCATATATGCTAGGCATAGGGTCCCTTCATTTCCTGGGTCATCCTAGGCCTAGCTGCCAACCCTTACCCTTCCCTTCTTGGCTATCTTGTGCTGAAGCTTATTTCTCTATGCCTCTTCCATTCCTGCCATGACTGTTCTGTTCTCATCTCCCACTGAGATGTATCAGTCTCTGTCCATTAGAAAATACCTGGTAAGTGAGGCCCAACACTACCAATGTGCTTGTAGTTGAGCATAAAGCAGTCTCCTACTCATGGAAAGATATTAGTAGTAGGGAAGTTATAAGCAATGACATGCAATTACATGGGTGGCATCTAATTCTGTGTGGGAGAACTATACTAGCAATAGGTCTATAACCATCCTGTGTAGACTTTCATCATTGACCTGCTAGTTTAGGCTTGTATTCACGGTCGGGGCAGGTGGTGGCCAGAAGCCACCACTACTTCAAAAACATGTAGGTCATGTCTTGTTTTTCTAGATTTCTTGTGAGAATATTTATTTAGATTGGCTCACACAGCAGGCATTTTACTAGGCTATGCATTACCTCAGTTAATCCTCACAGCCACTTTATGAAGCACCTACTATCATTGCAATCCATGTCTTAGAGGTGAGGTCCCTGAGGCCTAGAGACATTAGATGTGGCTCAGCAAAGCCTCCCAGCCAGAAAGTAGGAGAGCCATAACTGGAAGCTGTGGGCCTGAACACTGTAGTGCAGAAAAGAGAAGCAAGTTATGGTCCTGTTGGGAAGATGCTCTCTGAAGCTGGGCCTTAAACACATTGTCACTTTCTTCTTACCAAGCAGATTTTCCTTACATGGAAGGGAATAAGACATCCCTATTCATATTTCCTGAATTTCTTCAGGGTTATGATCTTATACAAACAGAAAAAAAAGCTCTCTAGCTCCCTTGAATGTTTCTGTCCTTTTGGTCAGGTCTTGGTTTTAATCATAAGGACTTGACTTTGATCATAAACTTTTACAGAGCGAATGGAAGTTTCAAGTGATGTAAAGACTTGAGATCCTTGGAATGCTATTATTTCTCAAGGCTTGGGACTTGCGGAATTTTATTAGATAGCATTCAAGCTGTTTTAACTCTTGAGCCCATGACAAATGTCTATTTTCAATTATGTCTGTCTGCACTTGCCAATATTTTCGTTTAGAATTGAAAACGGATTTGTGACTGTCTAATGAGTTTAACATTATTTTAAAAATCAAGGTTTGCACTGTAACCTGAAAAACTGAACAAGGGCATATGGAAATGTTTGCAAGCTGGGCCTCCAGTGTATGGGAGAGCCCATCCAAATCAAACCAATACATGTTTATCACATCTTTAGTTCCATGGAGAAGAATATGAGTAAATCAAAAGTCATCATGGGCATTTTTTTGCAGTGAACTAACTGAGCAGTGTGGAGACCTCAGTAGGACCCCATTAGATGAGATATCTTGGCTGGGGCAGGACACGCTAACTTAAATCTATTATGCAGCTGCAACCTTTTGATTTCTATCTGCAGAGCGCAACAAAGGGCTCAGTTTGTTGACCATGGCTCAGAGTGTTCAAACTCTATTTAAAAGTCAAATTAACTCCAGTCTCCATTTTAAACAAAAAAGTTTATTCATCTGGCCGAGTCACCTGGCTCTGAGCTGGATTTCTCCAAATTGGCGCCCAGGTCAGCGTAAGAGGGACAAGGATGCATCTTTTTCACTTACAGTTGCCACAATGGATTTTTTAAAAAGCGTATTCTCAACACTAAAAGACAATGTATCATTTGGAAAGCAGCATGTACCTTTGAATGAATTTATGTGACTAAAAGTTGGCTATAGATCAAAATCTTGCTGTGTTTATGTCTTTTGCAAGTTTCTTTTTAAGCTCATATTCAAGAGGGAGATGTTTTGATAAAATCATATTCTTGTTAGAAGCATTTTTTTTTAAACTGCGGCAATGTGGTCTCGAAACTCGATGACACATGGTCTAGAAATGTCTAGGAAGTTGTAGAGATTACCACAACAGCTTTCCTCATTCATTAATTTTCTGAACTGGCCATGGAAAGGCCATACTTCTCTCGGTGAAAATAATGGTACTGAGTGAAGTAAGATTCTGTCTAGCCCAGGGCTGGGTGAGGTCAAATTGGCCCTAGCCTAATCCTTGGCTCCTGCTACTCATTACACTCGGGGTTTTCACCTGTTTTTGTGGTTTTCTTTATGCTTTTAATTTTGAAAACATTAAAATTATCTTTTTCCCTCTGGTCCACCAGCATGAGTAGTGACAGCTCCACCATAATCTGGAAAGAATCAGTAGAGGAGGCATGTATGCCACTCACCCTAGAAGAGCAGCCCACTTTCTTTGTTTCTCTTGATGTAGAAGAGGCATTCCTGCTGGCCCAGTCAGGAATTTTATGAGGCCTCATTCCAGTGAGCAGCTGGGCAAGTCAGGGCAGAGCAGGGCAAGGGGCTCAGAGCGGCCCTCAGGTCCTCAGCACTGTGGCTGATGTTGCAATCGACCCTTCTCCACCTTTCTGCCAGGCACCGGGAAGAACGAGGGCCTAACTCTGGATGGGAAAATGCCATCTTAGGTACATCTTTTCCAAAGCCATAGCTCATGGTCACTGATAAAGTCCTGCGCGTTGTGAGATGTATGTATACCTAGAAGCAAAGCAGAGTTGGAGTACAACTGTGCCTATTTTTTTCTACTAAATTTCAGTAAGAAATTTAGCCAACTGAGAATAGCTTAAACAATAGTAACTGTGAACATATGTGAAAATTCTGTGAAAGGACATTGTTTCCATTGTAATATTATTCTCTGCTGTTTTTTTTTTTTTTTTCCTTCTGGAGGAGTGGGTTGATGCTTGACATTAGATACGGAATCTTTTTCATCCCTGAAGAGTAGCTGGGTGGCAAGAGAATAGTAAGTCAGCTATGACTGCTGTTGAAACATGTAGGAAGGGAGAAATTCAAATGGAATACACAATTACAAGTTTCTTTAAGTCTAATTTCATTGTACTTTTATACATCTGGATAATTAACCAAGCATTACATTCTCTCTAGACTATTTTTACAAGTACAATATGCTCTTCACGTGATTTCCATCAGGCCCTTCCGACTATTTAAGCACTCAGGAAGATTGCAGAGCAAGATTCGAAACTACTATGCTGCTATGATGTTGAGACCTTTTTCTCATGGGGGAAATAAAAGATCGAGAGCTGGGTTCTGAAATCTTTCCGATGTTGTAAGAAAATTGAAGGTTTATTGCTTCTTTAAACTTAGAAAACGCAAGTGTGCACAAACACACGTTGATATTCTGTTTCTTCTTGGTGGTGGTGTGTTCCAATATGGTCACCACGGGAAAAATGAACCAAACAAGAGCAATGCTGGACTTGGCAGCTCAAAGCTCCTCTAAATATTAGAAAGGAATAATAAGGGGAGATTAAGCTCTGGATGTGTCAATCGGTGGCTTTCGGACTGTTGTGTAAGACATATATGTTTATCTGGCTAAGTTCTTTATTGGAAAGTCACTGCCAAAGTATAAAATAAAGTGTCAGATAGTTTCTGGCTGCACTTTTCCTCTTTCATTTTATAATTGCTTTGATGTTGCTCTGAGCTTTTATGGGGCCAAGATCTGATCTGATGTTGGGGGTTAGTGCTAACTCACAGATGTCGCTGACCAGCTGCTGCCCACATTGGTGTGCACCCTGGGAAGGCCGGAGAAGCTAGCTGCGGGACTGAGAGTGCACACTGTGGTTACTGTTGGCAGCATCATGAGCAGGACTCAGAACAAGAGGAGCAAGCATTCTGAAAAGTACAAGGTCGCAGGGCCAAGCCCAAGGGACCACAGAGGCCACTACTAATTTGTAAGACAGTTACATCTAACTCCCCCACCACATGGAGTTCTAGTCTATTTTAAATATATTCAGAGAGAAGAATAAGTTAAATAAAATATATCTGACTTATTATCTGATTGCCATTTGAGGTACTTGTGGTGATCAGAGGTTGTTAAATTGAGAAACAAAGAATTCAGAAAGAATAAGCCTTTTCAAACGAAAAGAAAGACATCTTAACAAGGAAGGTGAAAATTGAAATTTTGTTATAATGTTTCTCCGTCTGTTTTTCAAAACATAATCCCATAATTGCCTGCTGTGTGACAGTTTGAGCCACTCATCCAATGAAATGATTAATGAAAAAGGCAGTGGAGGATTTGTCACACTGACACAGAGCAAGGAAGTGTGTGATAGTCACTAGAAGCAGAAAAGGGAGGTAAGTGTCGTCACCATCAGGTTAGCAGGTGTGGACTGAATATTGGAGAGTCTGTGTTTGGAAGTGTTTAGAGAATTAGTCACCTCACTGTCTTGTTTTTCATATATGGTCAGCCTAGCAAGCAAGGAATAGTTATAAGTAAGATTGGGTACCAGTAAGGGGAGTGGGAGGCCCCTGGTGCATTCCTGAACCGTTGACTGAATGTGGTGTGAGAAAGGAGGGTTTTGTAGATGGAATTCATGCTAGGTACATGACTAAAATACACAGACCTGCTTGTTTTCATGATTGTAACATACAGGAAAATGTTAACTGTGAACAGACTCAGATTAAATTGTGTGACACAGCTTGGTTCATAGTAGATGCTTAAAACTCAGGTGTGTGTTCCTTTGTACTTTCCTGCTTGGTCATGGCTCAGATTCATATGATGGTCCCAGGGAAAAGGGGCCATAACATTGTGAATGCTTTAGGTTAAATTTCTATCACTATCTGCATAGTGATTTAAGGTGTATGTCCTTCCATCTCAGAAGGAATGAAGACTGGTGTTTCATTGCTAGACCTAATTCTAACAAAACCTGATAAGTAGTACCACTGAAAAGCAAACTTCCAGCATTTGCATTAATTTCCAAAAAAGGAAATAATAAATAAATAGGTAAATCACTTATCAGTAATGTTTTTATGTAACTACATTATATTAGACAATGTATACACTGTGGAAATAGTAATTCATGCATTGGTAAGACTTGCACCATCACATTTGAGATGAGGTTCCAATGATGTGGTTTTAAAAGACACGGTAGCTTTACAAGGACAAATATTGAGCCTTATTCATTTCATACCTTCTCAAACATCTAGCATTAATGGATTTGACAAAAGAACTGTTCAGTAAGCCATTGTTAAATAAAGACTATATAGTGTGTCTTTACCAGTGAAATAATTACTCAAAGGAATGTGCTTTTTTTGTATCTTACAGAAATTTTCTTTGAAATATGTCCACTTATTGCCACTAACAAGAAAACATACCACAGTTATGCAAAAAAAAATCAAGTTTTCGATGCATTAGCACAGCTTTATAGTTAAACGTACTTATGAGTGTGCATGAAGGAACTGCTTTGACTCAACACTTTGTGTAACAATATATTATTGTGTAGGATGACTGCATCAATGAAGAGCTTGCATATAAATAGTGTTCTTTCATTAATTTGAAAGGAGTTTAAATTTTGGAGGGGGAATAGGGTATGGTCTGGCTCCATCTCTTAACCTGTCTGAGTCCTGATGCTCCATCTTAAAATTTCATAGTGGTGTCTCCAGAAGGTGGCTATGGCATGGATTAACCAAGACCTCTCAGGGGTTCCCAACCTTTGAACCGCAGAGTCCTGGAAACAGTGCAAAAGTGCTGTGCATTTGGAGCTACCCACACGAGGGTGATAGTCTATCTTGAACTTACATGCACATTTTGAAATTGAAATTTGTTGGAGAATGAGAAGGACCAAGAGCAAAGTGAAGGAGAGAAGGGAAATATAAAAATAGGGAAGAAGGAATATTAAGTTTCCGAAAGAGTGGCCAAGGAAAGGAGCTCTTAGATGGGCTCATTACAGGATATGAGGAAGTGGCTATGTGGATATCTGCAAAGAGAGCGTTCCAGTGAGGGAGCAGCTAATGCAAAAGCCTGATGGGTCTGCTTGGAATATGGAAGGTAGGGTTTGGAAGCCAGGAGGGTGAGAGAGGAATGAGCAGGAGGGCTGTAGTGAGTGGAGAGGATGAGTGTGGATCCCCTCAGCCTTGTGTCCCCCAAAAGCTCTTAGCTTCTAGGCTCACATGGATGGGAATTCACTAAGACATTTGAACAGAGAAGCGGATGCAGAAGGGTGGTGGAGTGGGGTGTGAGGAGATCCACACTGTGGAGCCATTCTGAGAGAAGAGCGCTGGCCAGCTCAGCTGGTGGGCTCTTGTGGGGCTGCAAGAGAGAAATGGGTATAAGGAATCGATGTCAAGAGTTTTATCTGGGAAATCTGAACAAGTTAACATTTATTGAAGAGGAGGCTGCAGGAAAGCTTGGGGACTGGGAGCTTCATTTTTAACACAGGACATGGGAGATGCTACCAAGGCAGGTTTTTATGGAAAGAAATACAAAATTGTTTAAAATATATAACTGGGTCAATTGTAGTACTTTTTTCAGCATTGTCTAAAGGGAGAGGTGTTATCATGTTTGTTTGGTGAAAGGATTTCTACAAAATATTTGGACCTTGGAAAAGGATCCCTTGCTGGGAAAAGGTTAGAAATAGAAATAAATTCAAATGAGAATTTCAGTGGCCAATAAATGTTAGCTTCCATTTATCCTTCTATTCCTTTAAAAATATGTTGATTTCAAAATTTTTATCATTCTATAGATTTTGAAGGCTTAGGTTTAGATGAGATTTTTTTTTCTCTTTAATGAAGCATGAAGATTCTCTAAGGAAGTTCTGTAGAACAAAGCCCAATAGATGTGAGAATTGTGTATGCTATCGTACATCATTTTATTTTGGAAGGAAATTCAAATGGTGACTTTTGTCGCATGTCTGTTATTTCTGGTATACATAAACTGTAGCGTATATGTTACTTGGTGCTGTTGGATGTGACAAAAGAGGGGAGAGACAAAACTCTTTGTTGAAGGCAGCAGAGGGCATCACATATGGAAGCATCACCACATCGCTGTTGCTCTGATTTGCCTAAGCTCACTTACTTGAGCTACCTTCAGGCTGTGATCATCTGTGCTAACCCATATCCTTCTCAGTCTTATGCAGGGAAATACGTGCCGGCCATCGCCCACTATATCCACTCTCTCAACCCTGTTCGGGAGTTCAAGATCCACCTGAAAGGAATCGCTCTTGGAGATGCATATTCTGACCCTGAGTCGGTGGGTGTCTTGAAGTTTCTTTTCCTTTTATCTCTTAGAGATATTAGATCCTTTCTGGTCAGGTAGACACTTCTTACCTTATAGGCCTAACAATTATCAGGTGGCTTTATGATGTAAGTCTTCAACTTTTTACTATGTTTCAGTGTGTCATTCTTTTATGACAGCACCTTGGCTTCAAGTGCAAAAGAGTATACTGTGTGTGTGTGTGTGTGTGTGTGTGTATCTGCATGCACACAGGTATATACTTGTGTGGGTTGCTTTTTTTTTTTTGGATGCCTGTGTATATCTGTGTGTATAATTGTCTTAGTTGGCCAATTTCTGCACAAGGTTGACAATTACTAAGTTACTTCATAAAGCAAATGGATTTCTCGAAGCTCCAGCTTTTTCTCTCTTTCTCTAGCATTTGTGTGTGTCTCTTTTGTCTTCAGATTGTTGGGGGCTATGCAACATTCCTGTACGAAATTGGCTTGTTGGATGAGCAGCAGAAAAAGTACTTCCAGGAGCAGAGTGATGAATGCGTAAGACACATCAAGGAGCAGAACTGGCTAAAGGCCTTTGAAGTGAGTTCTGGGGCCCCCGGCTGCCCTTGAGCAATTAAAACCAGCTGAGGAGAGGAGGGGTCTGTAGAAGCACTGCGGTGCTCAAGTATTTTTGAATGAGAGAAGGAATATCTGGCCTGCTGTCTCGGATCGGGGGAGAGGTCTCGGATCAGGCCGTGGATGCATAAAGAAGAAAAGAACTGTGTGCATTTCTTTGCATTCACTTTGGCTGTGTTTTTAACCTGCAATCATTGGAGTGTTCATCTACCTACGCCTTTCATTAACTGTTCAGATGTCTTTAAAAGCTGTGTAGGACCGACCTAAAGGCACACCAGTCATGGGGAATCAGAAGAGAGGCCACCTGGGAAGCGGATGCACGGAGTACGCCCTAATCCTTTTGGAAGGGTTATGCCCACAAATAGGGAGGGGTTCAGCTGGAGAAGTGACAGCAGTAGGCAGCAAATGTCGCATGCCCCTGTGTGCTGCAAAGATTATGAAGTGTGACAATTTGTAATATTTATAAAGAGCTATTGGTATTTGTGAATGTTGTTTCATTGCTGTCTGAAAATTAAACCAGAGGATCTGATAATATGGTTATATTTTCACCATTTGGTCCTCTCTTTTGGTCATATAAAATAAAAGAGCATACTAAATACTAGGATACAGAGAGCTGAATTTTTGGTTCAGTGCAGACAAAAGCTATACTTATTCAATCTTCCTTGCTATGTTTATTAAAGAGTCACTCTGTTTGACACATTGGTAAATAAAGCAAGAACTAAATTTTGAAGACTTTAATCTGCTTGTCATTAGGCACATACTGTCCCAGCATATGTACCTGCAGTCATTATAGTTATTTAGGCAGAAGCCAGATGGTAACTGATCTTCTGGTTCAGTTCAAAATAGCAGAAGGACAAACTGAGGGAGAAAGGGGTAACTTAAGGTTATCCTTCATTCACCAGCATGCTTCATTTTTGAGGACACTGCCTGAAATTCTTCAAGGCAGAAGCAGCCCTTGCTCTGAGTTCTGATGGCAGCCAATTTTGCCAATGGTCAAGAAAGGGAAGTCCCTGCCCTCCCTAGAGTCCCATGGGTCCTCCCCTGTGTCAGGACGCCAGATGTAGCTGCTGCGTGTAGATTCAAGCTTTCTTTGGCTATTGTAAATGTTAAAAAGAGAGAGAGAGAGAGAGAGAGAGATCTTAGAGGTGCCATATAGAGTTGTGCTTCCATTCACAATGGCATTATTTTCAAGATTGATTTTTAGGGGCCGGCCAAATAGCTCAGAGGATTAAAGCACCTGCAAGCAGGTGCAGAGGCTGGGAGTTCGATCCCCAGGCCTTCCATGCCAGCCCCACTGCCAGGGCACGCTGAGATAGTGATTGAGACTGGGCGTGGTGGTGTGCACCTGTAATCCTAGCTCTTGGGAGGCTGTAAGCAGGAGAATCACTATGAGTCTGATCTAGTAGTAAGATCCTGAACACTCTGTAGAACCTTCCCTAAAATACAGAAGAAGAAAAAAAAGATTGGTTTTAGATGATCTACTGTTGGAGTTGAGACAAGATCGAGACAAAGTGTGAACCTTAAGAATCAATGCCAAATTTTATGAGTTGTGACAGCAGTATGCAAATGAGATATTTAATGGCCTTTTAAGAAAGCATATGGAGATCAAGCAGTGTCTGGAGGAAGAGCATTTGAGAAATTCAGTAGTGTGAAGAAGGTAGGGTGGTGCATAACCCACTGGGTTGGGAGGACTTTTAAAAAGATTGAGTCCTTTACACACAGTAAGAACATAGCTCTGGAGGTCAAATGGACTCTCTTCCAAACCAGATTCACTAGCAAAACGAACAAAAACCAACAACAAAACTAAGACTTAAAGAGTTGAGACGTCTTCTTGATCATTGGTCTAATACCCTGAATGATGAAGTTAACATAAAGACTTTGATTTTTCAAGAAAAATGGGGAGAATAATAGCACAGTAAACATGAGGGTGAAGTATGTGTGTAGTCTGCAGAAGGACTCCAGGAAATCCTGAAATCAGAGAGAACACAGACTCTAGAATCATAGTATCATTGAGCCTCAATGATACCTGTTTGATGCTCTGATTTTGAAACATTCTTGCATTAATTAAGAAGCAGTACCTTGCAGGTGGAAGAGGCTTTAGAGATGGAGCATAATTCGCACAGGTGTGCATAGTTTGCTTTGAGGTTGTGGGGACCCGTGGGTCGTAATTAATCGCCAAAAGACATAGCAATGGGTGGTGGCAGGCTGTGGCTAGAGTCATTCCTTCCAATCCCATTCCAGCATTTCTCCTGCGGCAGTATTCAAACATTCTATAAAATATCCTGTTATGTCTTAGAGGTCTTGTAAGGTACAGAAGAGCAGATTCACGGTCATGTCGTCTCTTCCTTTCTGTGACAGTGTTGTGGAGTAGCGTTCTGTCTGTGAGATGAGTTATATCCAGGAAGTGGACTGCGTGAGCTTGGACTGCCCACTTTATTTGTTTGACAGCAGATGATGTTTTATTCTTTCTGAAAGCCAAATCCATTCTTTCAATTATTTGTTTATTTATTTACTTACTTATTTATATCTTTTTGAGACATGGTTTCGCTATGCTGTTCAGGCTGGCCTTAAGCCCACTTTGTAGCCCAGGCTGGCCTCGAACTTGCAGTGATCCTCTTGTCTTAGCCTCCGGAGTGCTGGGATTGCAGGTGTGCACCATCACACTCTACCTCAAATCCATTCTTCTAAACCTTGTTTTAGACTTCCATGGTACAGAAGATAAAACCCCTAAAGATGAGTTCCAAAAATGCTAGATACATTAAAGAATTAAAGATAGCTATTGGCCTATAGTATCCCCTCTGGGTAGGCAAGTTAGAAAAAGATAGACACTTGACTGGGGCTACAGACCGCGGATTCAGTTTAGCAAGCAGATGCTTCCCTTGGAAGGATAAAGGGTGAGCCCTCCTCCAGAGCCAGGCCCTCAGCTTGGTCAGCAGAACTCCGGCTGCTTCACCACTGCAACCTCCCTCTCTCACATGTTCCTTTCCAACCTGCTGCTCTAGCAACCTCATCATCATCTCCAGCTCCTCAGGTCTTCGCTAACGTACACCCATGGTCTCACCTTCCTGACCTTGAAGACCCTCACCCCTCCTCCACCTCCTCTGGCTGCACCAAAGTCCTGGTTAAATGCACCTTGCTGCCACTCCCTCCCTGATGCACACAGGCCTGCCGCTGCCTCCCACACCCTGCTGACCATGACATAGTCCATAGATAAGGCCCACTAACTCCAAGCCTCTGCATTTAGGCGCACATCCTCCATCCTCTCTCATGCTATGGGTGAGTGATCTCTGATACAGTTTAAAGCACCCCTTTCCACGAGGCTCCTTCCCACCATAATGGCTCTGCTGTGTCTTCCGCCTGGAATGTTCGTCCCCTGGTTGTCTATATGACTTGCTTCCTTCTATCCACTGCCTGCAGAATGGAACAATGGAAGAATGAAAATATTCTGGCAACATGAAGTGATAAATATCACTCCCTGATATTTTCCTTTTTCTTCCCTCTCTTCCAACCTAGGTACTGGATAATCTGTTAGCTGGTGACCTAAGCAGTGAGCCCTCTTTCTTTCAGAATGTGACAGGATGTACCAATTACTACAACCTTTTACAGTGCACGGTAATGACGACATTTAAAAAACCATGGTGATGTTGGTTTAAAACATTTGGCAAAACTAAGCTCTCTTTAATTTGGGAAATATTATAACTGAATTTTTAAACAAAATTATATTCACTTTGTTTTTCCAATTTTTTGTTTGTTTTTTTAAAGAGAAAAATAGTAAAAAAATAAACATTAGAAGTGATGTAGAATTTTACTAAGCAAGCAATAAGAATTCAACGATGGTTGCTATACTGAATATTGTGCTCACATTAGTTGTTCAGATTACCATATCTAAACATGCAAAACTGGTCAAAATATTATAAAAAATAAAAAGGAAAGGAAAAAAGAAGAACATTAACTGTTCCTTTCAACAGACCCGCAGAAATCAGCAGTCCAATGATCCAAGCCATCTCTTGTGTCCATACATAGATATTTCTTTTTCCCTCCTTTTTTCTTTCTTTTCTCCTTTCCCTCATTCCAGTTGTTCCTTCCCTTTTACAGTTTCTTTTGCTTTCAATGTATCTGCTATACCTTTCAGATTTTATTTACTCTTTTGTGTTCTTACACTAGTGAGATAACACGATGTTTACACACACGTCTGATTTATAGCAAACAAATGTGTCCAAAGCGCAGAGCTGGGTGTGCTCCCCTGACCCATAGTATCTGGTTCCCACTGATGCTGCGCATGTCATCATCTGCTCATCAAGAGTGTGATTTTCCAGCTAAGGCAGGAGAATTTCTGGGGAACCAGGCTCACCCCTGCCCTCCCCCAGAAGCTTGCCACGTGGAGGAGGGGACCTTCATAAAGCAGGGGCAGGCTGGGCCTGCAGGCCTGGGTGATCAGGACCCAATTTCTAGCCTGCTTAGTAGTGCCTTACAAATGCCCACATTCCTTGTTCTGTACTTAAGATGGCTTGGATAATCAAAGCTGCCACCACCGCATTTATGAAAATATTTGCTTTGTCTTTTAACTTGAGAGTTTTGGTGCATTTAGTACGGCATTCACTTCAAACCTTCTGGAATATTTCTTAAAGCATTCAAGTAGTTTCTTTCATAAAAGTAGGCCAAAGTTGCTGTCTTTTATGTAGAACTAATCAAATAAGAGAAAAGGAACCAAAGCTGGGTTTGGATTTGCATAATCTTTGTCTAGTGCATTTGATAATACATTCAGTTTTTAAAATTGCCTCATTCATGAACTATTTGTAAATATAGTCAATTCCAGTGGAATTTGCCAGCTCTGTGGTTTTGGATTAAGATTCTATCAAGAGTACACCACATGTTAAGAAAAAGAGAAACTAAACTTGTACTTGAATTTTTCTCTGTGTAATATAGTCACAGTTTTTCTGTGAGATATATTCACAGTGAACAACAATTGTTGATGAAGTACATTGTTGAATTCAGACCCTCACAGTTAATATGTTCTTTTGTTACTCAAAGATTTTTTTAAATAAACATTTATTCCTTTTTTCATTCTGGCATAATGATTATTGCAAAGATCTTTATGCAATGTGATTTTTATGGAGAAATTTCTTTTGTCACATCCCTTTCATAAAGTATCATGTTGGTACAGCTGATGTATTTCGTCCCTTTAAGTTATAGTCATCTGGGGCTGGAGAGATAGCTCAGAGGCATAAGCACCTACCTGGCAAGCACAGGGACCCAAGTTCAATCCCCAGCCCCACATGCCATGCAGTCTTGGCCCCAGATGCACCATCGATGCAGGTTCCCACCATGTGGCCCCAGAACCGGGTATGGAGGTACATGCCTGGAATCCCAGTACTCGAGAGGTTGAGCAAGAAGGATCTCTGAGATTTTGAGACCAGCCTGGAGGCTACGAAAGTGAGCATAAGGCTAGCCTGAACTGCATAGTGAGGCCCTCTCTCAAAAAAAAAAAAAATTATAGTCACCTCATATTTTGCATGGCTTTAATAATCCACAGAACATAGAAAAGAAATGTTTGACTTTGAATCCACCATCCATCCCAGGCCCCTTGACTTTGCAATAGAGCTACTAACAAGGAACCACCAATTGGGATAATCTCTCTTTTTCCAATCCCTACCTCTGAGGGATTTTCTAATTATAGTCACGAAAGATTAACTTGCCAAAGCTTAGCTTCTCCACAGGAAAGTTGGTATTTGCAAATTGGAATTGGCAGCAAGAATATCGGCCCATTCAGATTTGTAGTGAAAGGATTTCACTTCATTCACCTCAGCATCTCCCAGCTAAAGGTTCAGGAATGCGGACAGTAGCTGTGTCCTATGTCACATACAGTGTTACATGTTATGGGAAATGTGCAGATTTTCCCAACACAGAATTATGTTCCTTGATGTATTTCTGACATGCTCTCTGCTAGGATCCTGAGGATCAAAGCTACTATGAAAAATTTTTGTCACTCCCAGAAGTGAGACAAGCTATCCATGTGGGAAACCACACCTTCAGTGATGGAGCTGAAGTGGAGAAGCACTTGCGGGAAGATACAGTGCAGTCAGTGAAGCCCTGGCTCACTGAAATCATGAACAACTACAAGGTAAGCAAGTTACTTTCATCACTGTCTATATGAGGAAATTCTCATATTTCCCAGAGCAGAGATGATTTTCCTTGATTTTAATTTCACTCCTGCCTTCTTTAACAAAACTTGTACATTTCCTACAAACATAAGTAACATCTTTGACTTCATTGGATGAAAGATTTTGTTATTTTTATTTTTAATTAAACCATTTCTAATCAGTCTTTACAATGAAATTCATGGTAGCAGGCTGGCAAATTAACTCAGCAGACTAAGCTCCTGCCTAGGCAAGCACAAGGACTGGGGTTTAATCCCTGGCACCACATGCCATGCCAGCCCTGCCCCTAGGCATGCTGAGTGGGCCACCGAGACTGGGCCAGTGAGATACTTCAGTGGACTAAGCACCTGCTTAAGCAAGCTCAGGAACCAGGGTTTGATCCCTGGCACCATACACAGTGCTGGCCCCATCCCCAGGCCACTGAGCCAGGACGAAGACCAGGCATGGTGGCACATATCTATAATCCCAGTGCTGGGGAGGCCAAAAACAGGAGGATCACTGTAAGTCCGAGCTGTGTAGTGAGACCCTGTACCAAATGCATGAAAGAAAGAAAGAAAGAAAGAAAGAAAGAAAGAAGCAAAGAAGAAAGGAAGGAAGAAAGAAAGAAAAGAAATTCACGGTGCCACTTGCCAGCTCTCACTGTGAAACACCAGGACAACTGAACAGAAGAGATGACCGGCATGAATGAGAGCCAGTTTCCCCTTAGTGTCTGCTTTATGATATGCATTGCAATGAAATCAGGAATAAATGAAATCAACTGCTTGCTCCAAAAAATGCCCTTTGCCTAGTAAGTACATGCTCCCTTTGCTCAGCAGCGGCTGTTTCTGTACCTAAATATAACACACGCTGCTGGGCTGTGACTGCCTGAGAACTTGCCGTGCTGGGTGCGCCAGGTCAGGCACTGTGTCATTTGTTTGGGGTGTCCTGCCTGATTTGCTGCTGAAGATATCAGTGGAAGTGAAATCACAGGAATTAGCCCTGCAGCCCAGGTAGGGGAGCCAGGGGGCCTAGAACTTTCCCACCTTGGTGAGGACAGACAGCCGCCAGGAGCAAGCGACAGGAGCCAAGGCAACCTGTGTAGCGTGATTTCTGTCCCAACCACTGTTCCGAGTCCCTCCTCTCATCCTCCAGGATCGTTATCTTTTGTCCTAGGGCATCTGTAGGACAACTTGAAGGATAAATATACTAGTGACAGAGGACACTGGGTGGAGCTTCCTCCCTTCCTCTGGCACAAGCAAGTGTAATACTTGGAATGAATAAGGAAACAGGAAAGGCAGTAATCCATAAAGTAACTTTGAATGAGTCAGAAGATAGGGTATCTTTTCCTTAAAATGCTTTATTTCCCACTCTCAGAAATTATCCAGGCGTGGGTCTTGGGGAGATGGCTCAGTGGAATAAGCGCTTCTCTGGCAAGTGCAAGGGCTTGAGTTCAATACCCGGTTCTGAAAAAAAAAAAAAACGATCCAGTCTATTGCTTTTGGTGACCTATGCTCTTTATTGCCATTTGCTAGCATGGGGAATGTTCATTTCTACCATGCTTCTGTTGCCCCTTTGGATTGTTCAGTGCCTGGTCTGTAGCACTTTCCAGACAGCCCCTGTCCAAATGCCCCATTACTAGACAGTATTTCAGAGTATGTTAACCCTGGAAGGCCCACTTTTCTGACCTTGCCCTTAGTACACCAAGTTTGCCATGCAAACTTCATTCAAAATGATTTAAGGCCAAGTGTATGCACAGCTACCGAGCTTTCACAAGCCCGCGGAAGTGATGCAGTACTTCTAGGGAAGAAAGGGTCTAACTAGAAGAGACCTACAGTTCAACCATTCTGACATCTGTTTCTGCTAAAGATAATGTAGTCGCCCTGGTACGTGTCTGCCAGGGACTTCCTCCCCTGAGTGCCTCACAAAGGCACCATTGCCCATTCTCTTCTCTGAGCTCTACCATGGTTGTACTTGGCACACAGTACTGCCATTGTGGGTTTTTAGCCTGATGCCTGTGCTGGAATCGGCTCAGAGTAGATGTGCATTGCAGAGGAATAAATGGAAGATGAAACAGTGATATATTAAACAGTGCTGAGGAAATAACTCAGTGGTCTAAGCCCCTGCCTGGTAAAAACAAGGAACTAGGTTCGATCCCCAGTACTTCACGCTGTGCCTGCCCTGAAACCCCAGGCATGCCATACAGGTCTCCAAACCTTGGCATGGTGGCACACACCTGTCATCCCAGCACTGGGGAGGCTGAGACAGGAGGATCACTATGAGTCTGAGCTGTGTAGTGTGACCCTGTATCCAATAAATGGAAAGAAAAAAACTTTAAAAAAAGATGTATCTAATAGAACTATCTGTAATATACTAGGTATTTATCACCCACAAATTTCTTAAACCAAAAAGAGCTTAGCTCTTGTGTTTTAAGATATAAACAGTCTGCTCTAATATATAATTAAGGAGTACTGACTGGGTTTGTTGAGTGTGAGTTCTCAAGCACTTTATTTGTGCTCTTGAGAGACATGTTTTGTACTGCATAAATTGAATGAAGGTGTTGCTTCTTTGCCAACCATATAAGAGTAGGGTAAGGCATGCAGTTTACCTGGTGATTGATCTCTCCTGACACTGACTAACCACCACAGGATGTGCCACCTTTCTGTTCCTACCATTCATGTAGCCCAAAGCCACTCTTGCAGTTTGCTCAAGCTGTTATACCAACATGGCACTCCTTTGGACTGAGTAATCTATGAGCCACAAAGTGCGTTGCCCCCACTTCTGGAGGCTTTAAGTCCAATATCAAGCTCCAACATATCTCATGTCCACTGATGGCTCACTCTGGGCTTTATGAATGATGCCTTCTTCCCAAGCCTCTCATGGCAGCAGGGGCAGACAAGTCCTGGACTTGACCTCTTTAACAAAGGTATTAAACACATTCGTAAATGTCCCACCCCTTCGATTTAATGTCCTCAAAGTCCCTGCCTCTTAACACAGAGGGTCAGGTGTCAACACGTGCCTTTGAGGGGGGTGTGTGTGTGTGTACATAGTCAAGCTTCAGCACCTACCAGAATAAATTCCAGTGGAATCAGAATAGTTTTTAGACTTAACTCTGAATTAATCTTCAGAAAAGGAGAATACTTGAGTGGTACAGAGAAGCCATGCTTCCACAAAGAAAAGAGAACAAAAAGTCCAGTGACGTCTGAATGCAGACCCAGCAGAGGCTGGGGCTGACCCAGGTACGTGCTCGCTGGTGCAGCTAGTGCTGCCCTTTGGCAGTGATTATCTTGGCTTGTCTGTTATTTATGGCGAACCTCAGTGTAAACATTACAAAACCGGAACAACTTAGGTTGGCTTATGACACTGGTACCCTTAAGGTCGTATTTATGTGAGACTCAGTTCTAATTTCTCTGAGAGTATCGGACCTGTTTCTGTTCGTCTGGGCACACAAGTCTTTTCCCAGCACTTGTGTGTTACGTTAGCCACTGAGGAATATCTTTGGCTTTGCAAAGAATGCCTTCTGATGGGAGGATGTTTGCATATTGGTTCTGCAAAAACATTAGTTTCTGTGTAAACCGCTTGAAAACACAATCCAGTCTTGCGGTGATCTATGCGAGATGCATACTCAAGTCATTTTCTTTTCAGTAATTTCAGATGCTTCAGGGCCTTCCTGACATATCCTGGCAGATTAAAAAAATAACTAGAATGAGAAATAATCTGTTAGATCATTTGTCTTCTTTATAATTAAATCAGTTTAAAATTTTATTACGTTTTGGAGTTGGCAACTAAAGGAACATGATGTCACTCATGTTTTCATGTCACACATGTTGGGTTTGAGCTCTGTTTCCGGTGCTCACTGCCTGTGGTCTTTTGTGACAGAACATGTAACCTCTGTTTTAGCTTCAATAGGTGTAACATAGGAATGAAAATGGGACTTAAAATGTGAGTTCGTATAAGGTTTAAATGAGATTGTTTATGTAAAACATGAAAATATGGATGAATGAGTGGACAGATGGATGGATGTGCATATAAAATTTTTTAAAAGTGTGGTGACCCAGGTGCAGTGGTGCACACCTATAGAACCAGCACTCTGGAAAACTAAGGCAGAAGGATCACAAGTTTAAGTTTTGCTTGGGAAACTTTGTAGGAACCTATCTTGCAATAAGACATTTTAAAAGGGCTGGGGATGTAACTCAGTGCTTGACCACCCCTGGTTTGATCCCTAGTACTGAAGAAGAAAGTGCTTAGTGGTTAGAAAGTGCTTGTGACTATGACTTATTGCTAAAAATGTTCAACAAGTTTTAGCAAAAATCTCTAAGATCTTGCTACCATAAAAGTTACAGAAGAAACTTCGATAAAGAGAAAAACCAAAAGGTCTTAACAGGTCACTAGTTTGTTGTCAAGAATGTAAGGAATTTATAAGTCTCCACTTTGTCCTAACAGCAATAAAAAAATTGAAGAAAAAAAAAGCTTTTCTTGAATTCAGGTAAAAAATTTGAGGTCACAGGGCAAACCACCGCCTCCCAAATTGGAAAGCCAGATAGGAATACAGAGAGGCTGGCTGACCAGAGCAGAAAGCCAGGAGTAAAAACTCTACAGAGCCAGGGCTGAGGTGGGAACACCAGGATTGTAATGGAGGAATTACTAGGCTCAAAGTAGTGAAATCTGAGAGTTTAAAACTTCAGGAGGACCTAGTAATGGAGACAAGGGCTCTGTACTTTTGTCCATTTTGCCTCCAGGAGGTCAGCCTGGTTCTCATAGTGAATATTGGAGGAAAATTCTCTTCGCGCTCCTGCAAGAGGAAGGGAGAAGTAGACACTGTGAAGTGCGTCAGAGCATTCTGCCTTAGCAATGTCTGGTAGCAGGAGAAAGTATTTTCTTTTTCTTTTAATTTATTTATTTATTTGTGTGTGTGTGTGTGTGTGTGTGTGTGTGGCCAGCT
>NDGM011245694.1:0-13368 GCA_002564305.1 Octomys mimax
TACTAGATCGGACTTGTAGTGATCCGCCTGTTTACAGTCTCCCAAGAGCTGGGATTACAGGCACAAGCCACTGTGCTCAATCTCATTAAACATTTAAGAAGACAATACGAATTAGGCACTATGATGGATGCTGGGATACGATAAGGAACCTGTCGTATTAATAGCACATATTTGCGAGCCAAGACGCATGTTCTGGGGACGGAGAAGATTCAGTTAAAAGACAATATGTTGTAAAGGAGCCACCTCGACCAAGGAGTCAGAGAAGCCTTCTGGTTAAATGATGCTTGAGTAGAAGTTCAAAAGCCAAGTGGGGTTAGCTAGGTGAAGGGGCGGTGGCAGCGGCCTCTGAACCAGACTTCCAGAGCAAGGTGACAAATCTCTTAGAGCTTTCACTGATGCCAACGCACTGCCACAGCATGTGCGCCATAGGCTCAGCGCCACTGATTCAGATGGAAGGAACTGATGGTCAAAGGCCTATTTGAGAGGGTGTGGGACAAATACAAGCCAAGGTGGCAGAGCACAGAAAAGAAGGAGCATTTCAACAACAGCCTGAAAGAACTGGTATGTAAGGGAGTAGGAAGCGCTCAGAGGGCTTTAAGCAGAGGCATTAGAGTTACATGTGAATTTTGGAAATATCATCATAGACATGTGGGGTCGGATGGGAAAGGAATCCAGATGGATCCTGAGAGGGGGCCACCCCAGCATCCTGAGGAGAGTCTGGACTAAGGAGGCAACAGTGGGGTGGATTGAAGGGCTCTTCGGAAGGCAGTATGCTTGGTGTCCAGAGATTGTGCTGAAGGTACAGGGAATGAAAGATGATCCCAATGGTGGATGCAGATGCTACTCACAGTGGCGCCTCAGAAGAACTCACTGAGCTGGCAGTGAGGGCTTGGGGAGCCCATGACTTTACTTCTGCACCATTGAGGTCTGAAGTGTCTTTGAGCTATATTGAGGAGAGACCAAACAGAGAATTGCTTTGGTGGGCAAGGGCTGGGAATGAGGAGGCAATCTGAGAAAATACTGCGATATTGGGCCTGCAGGTCTCCACAAAGATTATGTTCCATCAGCTTTTCTTTTCCTGATGGCTATGCCAGATGCAGGAGTGGCAGTCCAGTGGGATAAGCAGAGAAAGAGGCCCTGAATCCTGTTGGCTATGAGGAAGGAACTAAAAGTGTTCTTTAAAGGTGTATTCAAAAATAAGGTTAGAAATAATTCTGCATTCTTTGGAAACCTGAAAAAACAGCACAAAATGTAACAAGCCCACACTCTTTTAAGACAACAAACATATAAGTGAATTAGGAATTGAAATTTAAGTTGGGTGTGATGGCATGCTAGCTACTCTGGAGGCAGAGGCAGGAGGACCACCTGAGCCTAGGATTTTGAGGATGGCATGAGCAACATAGTGAGACACTATCAACAAACAAACACATTTTGAAAATTTTGGGGGAAAAAAGTTTGGTAGCTCCTAACACTAAGATTTCCTAAGGAGTTGATATGAAAAGTAACTCTACCATCCCAGGCAAGGGCTGTGTAATCCTCGGGAAACTCAGAGTGCAGATCCCTGGATACACTCTAGCCCTTGCCTGGAGCTTCTCATGTCTCCCCCACTTCTTAGAGGCATGTGATCAATTCAAAAGTTTAGGTGACGGTGTTTTCCATCACTAACTACTGGCTCTCTGATTCTCTAGTCTTTAGCTCTGTGTTCATCACTGTCATCAGTCCTGGAACTGCCTGGAGTTAACACAGATCCTGCAGATTTAATGACTTCCCCTCCCAAGACTGTACCCCCTTCAGATGCCACCCAGAAATCATAAGCCTCTTGGACTTCTGACCAACTGGTTATAAATAAGAGTTCTTGTGAGAACCGGCTAGAATAACTCACAGAACCCAGGAACACACTTTACCAGTATATAAAAGCACACAACACTGGGACAAAGAAGGGGATGCTCAACTAGGTGCTGAGCATGGGAACTGCTGTGCCCGTGGAGTTGAGATGTGCCACCCTGGGTGTGTTTGCCAATTGGAAGCACCCCTTCTGGAGGCCTCCAGGCTCATACTAGGGACAGAAGTTTGACCCCAGAGCTGCCTTCAGGGCTGGCCAGACCTGAACAACAGCCTGTGGACCTACTATAGCCCCAGAGATCCAGTTCTCAGCTTTCAGTGTAGACAAGTCAAGCCCTGATGCCTAGAGCACAAACACCTTCAACTGGAGCCCCCTTGGTCCCCAAGGAGAAGCCCACACCCAACTCTCTCCCCTACTTTCTTTCCATACTGCCCCGAAGGACACAAGTTTTTCTTTTTAGCAGAAGAGAATGGGGGGCAAGGGGAATACAAATGTTCCCACTGGGATAATTCTGTTCCCTTTATTCAAATCCACAAATGTTTCCACATTTATGAGGACATCTTCATCCCAGTAAAGCTTTCCTTAGCCTTCTACTCCACACTTCCTCTCTTCGGAAGTCCTCTTAGGACCCCCTAGTGAGCTGGGCCTGGGGGGTGCTTGCCTGGAATCCCAGTATTCAGGGAAGCTGAGGGAGAAGGATCCTACATTTGTACCTAGTCTGGGCAAGTTAGCAAGAACTAGTCAAAGAAAGAAAGAAAGAAAACTCTCCAGTGCTAGTGGCTGCATTGTCTTTTTAAAAGCTACTTCATTAAACACCTTGTAAAACAAAAACAAAAACAAAAAAACAAAGATAAGCAGGCATGCATTCATCCACTTCCAAGCCTCCAAGCTTTCTTTTGACCTCTGTGGAAGCCTTCACCTATATTTTTCATCTTAGGAAACATGTGGCCTTTGCCTTTTGGTGATCCCCTCCTAGAAACTCCTATCTCAGAGGCCCACTTCCACATAGGGCCACCAGCCGCGTGCCCGCCTTTCCTGCTACTCCACAGCGGCCTGGCATATTAACAGCTGTAGTTTGCTTAGTCATTACAGGGTCCTGGGCGGCTGGGTTGCTTCCTGAACACTGCTATTATAAATAGTTCTGCTGCCTCCTCCTGGTCACTTTTGCATTTAATCACCTGCTGCTTAGCTGTTGAGCTGTTTCCTGGAGATGGTCCTGACTCATCAAAGGTAGAGATGTGGTTGGAAGATTTGTCTCATTCGCTGTCCACATGAGGGTTGAGCCCAAAAGCTTTGTAACGAAACCAGCCACCATTCGCTGAGCTCCTCTGTGTGCCTGTCATGGGGTATTAACCCATTTAACCCACAGAGCAACCTGCACAGTGGGTGCCCCTATGAGTCTCCATTTATAGGAAGGAAAGCTGGAATTTATGGGGCATGCGTGATTGTTCCACAGGCAGAGGCAGTAAAATGTGGGTGCAATGCTGAGCAGCCACAGAAGCACACCCTGCAGAGCCTGTCTCATGGAGCTGCGCTGGGCAGGGCAGGCGGAGCGGGGCTCCTGGCTTGTTTCCCGCTGATGCTGGGCAGCCATGGTTGACATGCAGCCTGGTAAGAAGGCTTCTTGCCGAGAGTCATGTGCCTGCCCTGCTAATTCCGGGTGGAAAGCCACTTCCGGGTGCCTGCACCTGTTTGCCCCTGCACCCTAGGGCTGCAGTGACGGCCTGTCCGTCCCTCCAGGCTCTGAGTGGGCTCCGCATTCCAGATGGAAGGCCGAGAACAGAAGGAGCACTCTTCCTCTGGTGCATACCCAGCAAGGGCAGGAGGGAGCCAGGAAGGATGCGGAATTCCATTCTCCGGCCCGAGTGCTTCACAGATTTTCAAGGGAGAGAACTGCAGGTGTGCTCTCCGCCAATGTCAAATGGCCCTGTGGCAGACGAATGAGAGCTGGCAGGGTGACAGCGGGCAGGAAGAAAGGACAGAGCGGGGGAGGGGGGCCCTCTTTCCGAAACTCCCGCAGAGAGAGCTGGCTCCAGCACGCCTGGTGGGTCCTGCAGCTGCAGCTTCTGAATCAGTCCTCTGTCGTCACCTGCTCGGTGCCCTGCAGCGGAAACGCACTCAGCCCCCTCCCTCCCACTTCCCAGCCAGCCCTGACCTAACCGTGATTGTGATTTCCGTGCTCAGACGCGAGGGGCGTCACAAAGGAGACTCAGAGACTGGCAGGACTGGAAAAGCCTTCCACAGAGCACCTGATCTGACCACCTGCAGGTTAGCTTCTCTCTTTCTGGCCAGGGAGGAGCAGAGAGGCCAAGCAATGGGCTCTATGAAGGGGCCAGGGCCGCACTGAGCTGAAGTTACTGACTGGGCACCCCACCCAACAGCCAGGGCTGGCTGGCTGTTGAGCCAGCCCTGCAGCAGCACCCACCGATGAAGTGTGTTTTAAATAGCATGAGTTTTCTTGCTGATTAGAAAAGTAGTACATTTCCATTTATACAGGAGAGGGCTGCAAGAAGACTAAAAAGGAAAATAAGAGCTGTCCCTTGTCTCCCACCTGGAGAGAAACCAGAGTCAATCTTCCTTTCGCATACACTTTCTACATAATTACAATCATTTACATGAAATGCTGTGGTCCACTTTCCTCACCGAACACTGCGGGCATTTCCTCCAGTAATGAGTGCTCTTTGTAAATAAGCATTTGCATATGACTACATGCATTTTGGTGTCTATCATGCCAAATTTCTGTTAAGTATTTCCATAGCTGGTCATTTCAATTTTCTACTGTGGTAAATGATTTTTTATCTTTTGTTTATTTATTTATTTACTTGTTTATTTATTTATTGGTACAGGTTCTTGCTATGCAGCTTGGACTCAAAGTGATCCTATCTCAGCCTCCCCAGTGCTGGGATTACAGGTGTGCACCACCACACCCAGTTTCAGGGCCAGCATGGAATGAGATACCGGGGATCGAACCCAGGTCCTTGTGCTTGCCAAACAGGTGCATAGAGCACCAAGCTATCTCTCCAGCTCTGTTGCAAGTAATGCTGAAATTAACATTAGGGGGAAAGCTTTTAATTTATTTTTGTAAACTTCCACAATATAGATTCCCTAGAAGTGGAATCAGCGGGACAAAGATGTGAGCATTTCAAAGGTTTGTGGGAAATAGTGTCCATTGCTCTTCAGAGGAATGGAACCCTGCTCTTGCCACTCTTCCTACATGCTCTAGTTTGGCTGCTGTCATCAAAGATATTAAAATACTTAATACAACGATCAAAGTCATCAAAATCTTCAATTGGGGATTTTTTTTGTCTGGTTCCAGCTCTATTAGTCACTTGATAAGTAATGACTGCTCATAATTTGCTATGTGGCAGCTTGTATGCATCCTGCATGTCTGTCCTTAATCTTCTCAGCACACCTGACTGGTATAATTGTCTTTGCTTTGTGCATAAGAAACCTAAGGTTCAGAAGGTTCAGAAGTTCAGAAGTTAAGGTTCAGAAGTTAAGTGAATTGTTCAATGACTCTTTAAGTCTAATGTTTGTATATTAGCTCCTCTACACCAGTCCTGGTAGCCTGGGTAGGCCTGGGCCGCTCCTGGGCAGGATGTCTGCTCCTGGTTGGGAAAAGTACTCATGGGGAGCTTCCCACTCAGAAAAGAATCAGAGAAGTAAAGCCACTAGGGTCAGACCAATGAAACTTGCCTGGTACATTCTGCCCCAGGGACAGTTGAGCTGTTGGTGGTGTGCCAAACTCTTGGTGGGAGATTTAGATGGGAAAAACATCCTTTCCCTCAACAGCTCATACACTCCTTCAGAGACAATGGTAAGCAAACAGATGGATGTTTTACAAGACAGACTACAGTGGAGCCATGGGAGAGGTGAGACTGGAGGGCGTTGAGCATTTGGAGAAGAGAATGCCGTCACTGAGGAGGTGACATTTAAATTTCCTAAAGGGTAAAAATTTTTGTTGCTAGTGATGATAGGAGGAGGCACAGACCCAAAGTAACTCAAAGGATGGAAGGGTACTGAGGACACTGGGGGACCTTCTGCATGGAGACAAAAGAAGTTGATTTGAAGCATAGTGATGTGCCAAGTTCAGGGGCCGGCAGGGCCAGAAGTATGACCATCATTCAGGGAGACCCTGACTGATGTCCATTTGGGATGGTTGGAAGATCTTGAATTCAGGAGAGACACGAAGAAGTTTGAATCAGGGAGATGGGCATGGAAATGGAAAAAGAATGAAAGATTGAACAGGAATATAGAAATGGGATTTATAGACTGTGTGTAGTTGGTGGGCGCTAGATTCTTCTCTCTCTGCACATTAATCCAGCTGCCACACTGCTGCATCTCCCTCTCCCTCCACAAATCAACCCAAGGACACCAGGGCCTTCCTGCTCTGGCCATTACCCCATCTGGGACCCCATCATGGCCTCCCGCTGTACTGCAGGCTCACTCCTTGGCCACCTTCACATCTCCTCCAGGGAGGAATCTTATGTTTTGTGGTCCAAACCAGGATACTTAAGAAAGGAGGCTTCACAAAGTACTCTAGGCAAAAGACACAAACCTGGACTGCGCAGAGAAAATTTGGACATCTGAACTCTATAGCTAGAGCAATTATTTGCAAATATAAGTAACATCACATACTCTGCTAAGTGGCTTCCTGTTGCAGCAAGAATAAAGCTCTGGATGTCCTGGTGTCTACAAACCTGTGTCATAACTGCAGGCATATGTGGACAATGGCTCGTAGGAGTTCAACAGCCCTGTCATCTCTTTCTTGGCCTTGACATCCTTCATGCAGCTGGCTGGAGGCTTTTGATGAGCAGGAGATAAACTGTGGTGGTGGAAGGCCAGAGCAGTCAGCTTACCACATGTTCCTGCTGCCTGAGCGCTACCCTGTTGTCACCACCCCAGTTTAGGCCACCATCACTTCCTACCTAAATTACAACAGTTTCCTGACACACATGGCTATTTTTCCTGACTATGGCTTTGGTTCCTTTCAGTTCATTCTACATCCTTCAGCTAGCATGGTCCCTAACAACAAATCTACACATACCTGTTTGGGGGGATAAAGTGTCCCAAGACCAGCCATGAACTGCTAGGGTCTAGTGCACTTCCCCAATTAGACTCCTGGGACAGCAGGTGCCTGTCGCTGGCCCAGCTTCATCCACAGAAACACAGATCATATTATTTTCTCATTTGGAACATTTCATCTCTCCCTGTTATATTCAGCAGACAAATCCGTATTCCTGGGCATGGCACACAGTGTGTTATTTAACCTGTTGGCTTTGCCGAACTCAACACTTGCTCCAAGCCCTTGAGCTTGGCCCCTCTTGTCCCTCAGCAGCTTGCAGGTCTAGAGAGGCATCCTAGAAAGGCTCCAAGCAGCTCTTGCCCCCTGCTGTGCCCTCCTGCTCCTGGTTAACCCTTTAGCTCAGGTGACACATCTTTTCCTGTGGATGCCTTTGTATCTCTATACCCAAGACTGAATTAACTGCCCCTCTGTGGCTGACCCCTGTTGTTAGCATCGGTCATACAACATTTTAACTGGCTATTTACCTATGTCTTTGTCTCCTTAGAATGTCAGCCGCCAGAATTATTAATTATCCAAAACGAGGACACAGACATCACTCTTCTTCCTACCAGATCATTCTCTGCAATATCAGATTTCTGGGAATATCATTGTGTCTGGTTTATTATTTACTGTTGATTAGGCCTGGACCCTAAAGGTACATGCATATTAACTCTAGAAAACAACTACAAGGGCTTTCTGTCTGGTAGAAAAGGACAGCTACCAATGTTGAGCTTTTATTACCTCGTAGGATGTTAGCCAGTTTCAAGTATGATTTTGAAATGTTATTCCATCATTTCTTTCCCCATTATCTCTTCTACATAGATGCATATGTATCTGTGTATTTGTGTGTTTTCTCTTCGCCTCTTCTGAACTAACACCAGCATGATGATTCCATCATTAGTAGTTTCATGGTTTCAATAGCTCATTGGTCTGTGGCAGCTGCGGAAGGGTTGTTCAGCAGCCTTCAAATAAGCACCTGCATAGGGACTGTGGTCAGCCAGCAGTGTCTCGGCGTGGTGGCTTCTGGATCTACTATAGCTTTCAGGTCAAGGTCAGACCCCACCAGTGATGGAGCCTAGCTGGGCACAGGGGCCTGGACATCTCTCCCCATCTTCTCTCAGGGGCACTTCCTGCTCTAGGGCTTCCCGAGGATGGCTGAGACCTTCCCAGACGTGCTCTTTGGTCTGAGACTTTTTCATTTCCACCCTTCCTCCTCCCCTCTCCTAAGAGTCAGACCTGCCTCATCTTCTGTAGCTTGTCCTTGACTCTTCCTGCTCTTTCTTTCTTTACTGCAAATAATGTCTTGCACATCTACCCTTTGTCTCAGCACCTACTTTCTAGAGGATCCGAAAGAACATATGGGCTCCCTCTCTATCTTTATGATGCTTTTTAACTTCTTGAAAATTATGCTTAGCCAGCAATTCAAAGATAATCATTCTTACTTGTCTAACTAGCATATCCAAAATAGCATTTATACAAGGGCATGTGCTCAGTAAATATTTGCAGAATGAATGGATGGATGAAAACATCTCTGCTTCTAAAGGCTTGTGTGCACTAGCTAATTCAGAGGTCTTGGTGGGGTTAGAACCCTGATATGAAGGTAGGGGCCATATTTGCTGACTGTGCTTCAGAGCAACTGGAAATGTCTCTAAATCACCATAAAACTTTAAGTTCATGGTATCTTTCATGTGAAAGTATCTTCGTCTTGACCTAATTTCTTTTATTGAATCCTTGCCAGAGCAGAAGGGGGAAGTTTCTATGAGCAACAGGAAGTGAGAATCCGGAACCGGAAGTGGACTTTGGTGAAAGAGTTGATGGGAACACCGTGGTTGAGATGTGTCCAGAGCTGGGAAGTGAGGTCTTGCTCGGGTCTTTCCTTTGGTGGGACTTTATGCTGCTGCCTCCAGCCGGGCTACTCCCCAGGCCAGATGTGAACATGGGGCAGGCAGTAGCTGTAGGAGCCCATGGGCTGAGTAGGAAGAAAGCCTGTTTATTCCTGCCTCTGGGCAACAGGAGAAACTGGAATGCTAATTAAGAAATTCATGGAGTCTTGACAGGTACAAAATCTATGAAAACCTGTATTTAAAATTATGTTTTCCAATCATTCCTTTTCCCATGCTTGGTTATTCAGCAAGTTGAATAGATGATTATGAATCATTCCCAAGTGTGGCTAATTAAATATTTGATAAATAGAATTTAGCACTTTTCATCTGCAGAAAGCTTGCCCGACATTAACTAATTGAGACAAACAAAGGTGTCACCTTCATTTTGCAGATGGCAAAACTGGAAAGGAGAAAATGTTTAATGCCCCCCCGCCCAATAAATAAGCATGTGTGCTTATGGGAGTACAGATCCGGGAACAAGAAGAGCCTGGTCACAGGGCCTCAGTCCTGGACAGTGTCGTTTAATTGTGAGATTTATCACAGCTGCCGTCATGAAGCACTGGCTTCCTTGGGTCTGTTTCTGAGGACATTCCTGGGAGCTTTGGTGTGGACAGACTGAAGGACAGGCAGCAAAGTCAACTCAGGTGGAATTCAAGTTTTCTGTGCTGGAAACAAATCACCAAGAGGTGCTGTGGTAGGTGCCTACAACTTGCAAGGTCTTAATCTCTCCTCACTGTCAAAAAGTGAGAATTCTGGGGGACACTGGCTCTGGTAAGAAGTCTAGAGGACATGCCTGGGCTTCTGAGGCTGAGCCACAGCGCCACCTGCTGGCCTTTCCCGTAAGCGCCGCTGACAGGGGCAAGAAACGCAAGCTAGTCTGCGCCTGCTGGAGAGATGCAGCTGATAGGTTATTTGAGAACTACTATAAATCTGTTAGAAGGCCATTTTAATATAGTAGCAAATATTTCACGCAAACATATCACCTGTGGATTAAAATTAGTGTTGATGAGATTTAAGACTTGACTGAGTCGCCGTTGGGAGTGGGGTGACATATCGCTGGAAGTTGAAAGATTTTGATGCTAGGAGGAAGTGGGGAGCCCTGTGTCCCAGGTGGGTGGTAGAAAATGAGTCGAAAGAGCAGGAGCTCAAGTCCTTCCTTAGGTAATATGTAGTCTGGGGTGGATGGAAGAGAAGAGGCTGATGGTGACCCTTGATTGTCACAGCTTGGCCTTGTGAAGACTCCTGTGAGGCACTTGGTTATCCTGTCATCTTTCCTATCCAGAAAGGGGTTGCTGGGGACACTGAATTCATTAGTTTTCCATTCCTGTGACAAAATACCAGAGACAATGAATGTCAAAGGAGGAAAGGTGGACCCTGGTGTACGGCTTCAGAGGTTTCATTCCATGGTTTTGGTGATACTGGACATCATGGATGAGCACATGGGAGAGAAGGGTTGCTCACTTCATGTGTGCCAGGAAGAAAGCCAGGCGGAAAGGAGGAGGCCCTTCAAGGGATTTCTCTAGTTACCCCACTTCCTAAACCAGACTCCTAAAGGTCCCACGACCTTTTGGTAGGGCTACAGGCTGAGGATCAAACCGCTACACTGCCTTTTAGGGGAACATTCAAGACCCAGACTATCAGGACAATATCATATCTTGCAGGACTATTTACAGTTCTGAGGCCATTGTGGTGGACACAGTGTCCCGCTAGGAAGGCCCCCCCCACCAATGGCTGTTTGCCCTCTGCTTTACATACACCAACCCATTCTGAAGATGTAGTTGAGGCTATCAACTTTAGATTTCAACAAGGATCAGGACTAAGTCCCCAAAAGACCAGTGTTCACCATTCACTCAAGCATAATGCCAGACCACCAGTTGAGTTCCTATCCAGACCACTGTCTCATGCAGTGATTCCTGCTGGTGGAGTGCTGGCCCCCAGACCCAACCCTCAGGAAACCTCACGTGTCTGAGGTTGCAGAAGCATCCATGGATTCCTCATCTCCTTTCATTTCATGGGCCACCACATAGCCTTGCTTCTGTGGGAGACACTTCCAAGAGTGTCCTTGTCCATTATTGAACTGCTGCTGTGTGCCAGCCTGGGCCTTTGCATACTTTGTCTCACTTTGCTGCCACATGTAGTGCAGGAAATTACCATCAGTCTACTCTATACATATGAATGAAGCACAGAGAGGTTGGGTAACTTGGTCATGGGTAGATAACTCCAAGGCACAGAGCAGGGCTTGGAAGCTCTTTCCTTGGGAGATATGTCTTCCCTGCTACTGTGTTTGTGAGGGCAAACTGTGGCTCTTCCAGATGTGCTGCCTCCAACACAAGTGACACAGAGAGGGACAGGAGGGTGAACTGAACCTCTGAGAGCCTCATCTGTAAAATGGGGTGACAGCACCTCATAAGATCATGTAATCATCCGTGCTGTGTTGCTATGATAGAATCCCTGACAGTATTGCATTGGGGAAATAAGTTTATTAGATTCGTGATTTTGAAAGCTGGAAAGTCCAAAGAGCATGGTGCTGGTGGCTGCCAGGCCCCCTTTTCTGTGTCACACCCTGGTGAAAGAGTGGAAAGAAATCTGGCCTTGTGTACAGGTAAGGAAGCGAGAGCCAGAGCTGTGGCTCACATGCTCTGTGGTGGGGATGAATCCACTTCCTGCCAGGCTTGTCCCAGTCTCAGAAGGCAGCACCCACCCATCCATGGGAGTGGAGCCCCATGACTTAATTACCTCCTGCTAGGCCAGGCCTCCTAAAGGTTCCACTACCTCAGCAATGTCACGCTAAGAACCCAGCGTCCATCCAGTACATGAGCCTTTTGGGGGCAAGAATATCTGCACCGTGATGGCCCGCTCATAAGGATTTGATGAAGTCAAAGGTGGCACTGTACAGGGCTGGTTCTTTCCCTAGGCCCCTCCCTAATAGGGAGAAGAGATGGCCATGGGCTGAGTTTGTCTGTAGTATGCAATCATAATAAAATTCAGATGGAGCAGAGGTAACCAAGGTGCTAGGCAACATGTTGGTCTGTCATCTTAGCTGAGTCCCTTTAGTCTTCTATGCCATGGAATATTCTTGATAGAACCCAATCACTTTCATAGAGTCCTTCAAAGGTGTTTTGAAAGAAGAATAAACATTATTTTTTAAATTGAAATGTATTGAGGGGTGGCGATGTAGCTCAGCAGTAGAGTTGCTTACCTAGCAGATATGAGCACTGAGTTCCATTCTCCGCACTGAAAAAAATTAGCTTCAGAGTAAAAAAAATTAATCATTAAAAATAGCAATAGAAGATTCAGAAATGCTCACTATTTTCCATGCAACAGAATAACTTATCTTTTGAGTAGCTTTTAAGACTAGAGCAAGGTTTAGTTGAGCTCCATCCTGGCTGATACCTAGGAAAAATACTATTGTGTAGAGATTTCAGAACTGTGTTTTTGCACTTTTTTTTTTTTTTTTTTCTGGAACCGGGGATTGAACTCAGGCCCTTGTGGTTGCCAGGGAGTGCTTATTCTACTGAGCCATCTCCCCAGCCCTGCAGTCATCTTTATGGACACTAGACCAGAAGAGGATGTAATGAATCTGAGTCCTTTTTGATTTGAGTATAAAGGCACAGGACAGAAGCACTAAGTAGGGGCTAAACACCTGATGATGGAGAGGCTGCAGCACTGCCCACATTTGCGATGAAGCCAGGGCAGGCATTGCCGGATTTTTCTTGCATGTGAAGCGGCCCGGCCATTTCCAAGCCTTTTCCTTCTATGCTCCTCTTCTCAGCCAGGAGGCTCTCACGGACATGCCCTCATCCTAGCTGTGCTGCTCTGGTGACCTGGCCTGGCCTCCCCTCCCCCTCTGAGCCTTCCAAGTCTTCATCTGGGACTGATGCTGGACAGAGGCTCACTTGCAGCGAGAAATCCCACCAGCCCTTCCAGGCCTCTTCCACAAGACTTCTTCCAGGAAGCCATCCTGATTCCTTCCCCTCCTTGCTTCCTGCACTGGCAAGCCCCACCTGTCAAGGTCATCTTAGGGCCCTAGAGCTGCTCTACAGATGACTACAAACTATGTGGGAAGCAACAGAAAGGCCATCACCTCACCCTTCTGGAGGTCAGAAGTTCAACGTGCTGCCAGTGCTGGGTTGTCTTGAGGCCTCTGCTTGCTCACAGGTGGCTGCCTTTGCTATGTCTTCAAAAGGTCTTCCCTGTCCATGTGCTTGTCCCCGTGGTGTCCAGACTCCTTCTCCAGGTAAGGTCACCAGTTATCAGTTTAGGCCCACCCTACTGCCCTCATTTAATTTGGCTATCTAAAGATCTCTAAATGAGGTTGACTTGCAGTTAAGACAATTTTGGAAGGCAGCAGCACAATCTAACCCATTATGGAGTCCGACAGCATCATTATTTATACTTCTTGTTGAGCTATCATTATTTTTGCTTTCCCTGGAATGCAGCCTCCTTGGGAGATCAGAGCCTAGGGAGACCTCATCTCCGTATTCTCTTGAGCCTTATTGTTAGCCCATACCGAAGAAATACCTGCTCTTATTCTCTCTCTCTCTCTCTCTCTCTCTCTCTCTCTCTCTCTCTCTCTC
>NDGM011245707.1:8859-20480 GCA_002564305.1 Octomys mimax
TCTCTCTCTCTCTCTCTCTCTCTCTCTCTCTCTCTCTCTCCTCTCTCTCTCTCTCTCTCTCCCCCTCCCCCCAATGATCCTGGAGATGGATTCCAGACCTTTCACTTGCCAGGCAAGCACTTATGCCACTGAGCTATATTCCAGGCTTCGAAGCAAATCAGCTTCGAAGGAACAATGTTTTCTGTCATGTCACAAAACAGCCTCACATAAAGAATTCTGTAGTATCTAACTTCTAGGCAGGTTTTAAACATGAATGAAAAGACTGGAGATACTGTGTGACACATCCTAACTTTGTATGTTTGGGGACAAATATCCTCCCATAGGCTTACTCTGTGTACCCATACAGGCCCAAGAAAGGGTTCAGAAACAGTTCTGAACATCACAGTTACTTATTTTAGAGTGTAATAATTGCATCTGAAATTGAGAAAAGTACTAGAAAATGTAATAGAAATAGTGTCTTTCAAACTTTGTTACTTCTATGAAGATAGTAAAAAAAATGAGGTGCATACTACCATTGCTTTATAGGTCCATTTTATGGTTGTAAACGTTTCATATTATTTATGAATAAGCCTTCCCATTGGTCTGGGCAGATAGCTCAGCGGACTAAAGCACCTGCTTAGGCAGACGCAGGGGCTGGGAGTTCGATCCCTGGCCTGCCATGCCAGCCCCACCCCCAGGACACACTACGATGGCGGCTGAGGCTGGGCATGGTAGCACACGCCTATAATCCCAGCGCTTGGGAGGCTGAAAACAGTAGGATCACTCCGAGTCTGATCTATGTAGTGAGCCCCTGTATTAAATACATATTTTTTAAAAAAATTTTAAATAAGCCTTCCCATTGTAATCATACTAACACTGACACTAAGGCAGTATTCCATGAGCATATTTTATAACCTGTAACCATTATGTTATTTCAAATGATTAATAAATTTTACCTCAGTAGTACAGTGCCTGCCTGGCAAGAGTGAGGTCCTGAGTTCATTTTCCAGTACCAAAATAAATAAATTTTAACCTTTATGTGTATTATATATATTTAATATGTATCATATTTGAAACGATAAATTCTAGTGCCTAGGTTTACTTATAATTTATGTAAAGCATTTTTTTAAGTGTTGTGCTAAATATACATTCTTTTCTTTCTTCTTAAACAGGGAGACCTATAGAAAACTTCTATCTCACCTGGGACAGGTGGGACAACTTGAAATGCAGAGACTGGAAAATGACAATACGTAATATATCTTATGATTTATCCTGTCCATTGAATATTGCTGACTAAAGCCACTTTGTACCACTCTAGCTACTACTTTAATTAATTGTATTATCATTATTATTTTTAATTCAAAGTCAGTTTTATGTTCTGGCATCTTTTTGCTTCATGTATAATTTAAAACGCAGTCATATGGCGCGGTAGCCTTAACACAGTGAGGGCATAATGAAGGACAAGTAGTACTTCACATGACTTCTGTCACAATTCCAATAGATCTGTACTTCGACAATATATTTACTCTGTTGCTTAACAAACTGATCCCAGTCACCACTTCATCTACCTCATAGGAATTCAAACTGGCCCACTAGGTTGCAGATAGGACCTCTGAAATGTTGAGAATCAATTATACTTTCTTCTTAACAGATGAGAAAGCAGAGGCGGGGAATATGTGCACACACATACCCGTATCAGGCTGCAGCACGGTCCAGGACCACTGCTCTTTATTGAGTATCTGATCCTTTGTGTCTGACCCTCATATGTGCACAGTGTCCCCTCAACTTCACAACACTGCTGCTATGTCCTTCTGCTTATGGAAAAAAAAATCTTTCTTGTCTTTAGGGATTTCAAGCTTGTAGCCCAGCAGCTGCTTTTAAAGTTTAAGAAAAAAGTTTATGTGTGCGTGCATACACAGCAGGGTGTGTGTGTGCAAGGATACATGAGTATATGGAAGAAAATGTACCAGGTCCTCTGTGTGGCATGACACAGAAACAGCCCAAAGCACACAGGAGGAATGGTCTTCAGCTTGAGTTTCTTTTGACAGTGCCAGAGGGCTCAGAAGCATAATGCTTTGAGAGAGACTCAGTTCAGTGAGTGTCACTCTCAGACAGAATGGTGAGGGTGGCCACCTGCTCCTCATGTGGCTTTTGCAGTAGATCCTTCAAAGAATGAAGACAATTCATTTCTCCTCCTGGGATTTTTTCTTTCTTGTTTTCTTTTCGTAAGGTTATTGCTGAATTAAGGTGTGGGAATAACGCATCATAGAAGATGAGATGTATCGTGTGAGGGAGGTAATTGGAGAATCAAAACAAAACTCTGTATTAGTTAAAAACCAGATTCTGGGGCAGCGTGGCAGTAACACATTTTTTCACAGAGCCTGACACATTATCTGACTGCCCTCAAAAGCAGGAATGGAAAATAACAGGCACTCCGCTATGGAAGGAAGCTGGGATCTTGGGCTCACAGGTCTTAATGTCTTTACAACTGGGCAGGCCATCAAGTACCTTTTCTGGAATAGGCCAAGGAAGACAAGTCGTTTGGTTTTTAAGACTTCAGTTGGTTTTTAAGGCTTCATAGAGGGACACGCTACTATGGGAATACACCCTTTTTCCCAGTCCAGTCATAGTGCTTGGGTCCACTGGAGGGGGAAGATAACCAGATCTGCTTGTTTGGGGTCTGCTTGTTGGATCACGTAGGTTCCTAGGTCTCCACTCAGTTTCCTTGTCCGGACACGCTTCCAAAAGAGACGTCATAATCCTCCAATGTGTAGGGCTTGTCTGTGAGGTCTTCAAAAATTGCTGCCAAGGAGTCTGGCGTCTCCTCTGCCAGTCTTTCATAGGTGGTCTCCTCTAGACTCCCTGTGTTGCCCAAAGTTCCCGAGTTCCTCACATGTAACAAGTGGACACTCCGCTTTTCACCATTTAGAATCTGGTGGAGGCAGTGGAAGTTCAGCTCACACAGGCTGCCGCGGTCCAGACGTACAGGCCTGGGGCCCTGTAGGGCCACACGGGTGCCCCTGGGCTCGTCCCCTGCACAGGCCTGGGCCGGGTTCGGCGACACCTTCCTGGGCAGTAGGCAGGTGGCAGCCACATTGTCTGTATTCTGTTTGGAGGTGTCCAGACATGACTGCTATGTTATTCCTTTAAGATAAAAGTAAGGAGCACATCTCAGATCGTTTTTGCTTTAATGATGCACCTTAGATGAATCACCCCACTTTTATGGTGTTTTCATGTATGTCATGTTTTAATTTAGGATTTGTTCTCTCTTTTCTTGAGATTGTAATCTTTTATCATAATAATCTTCTACCATTCTTTCAAGGAGACATTCAGGGCTGGACAAGTAGCTCAGTGGAGAAGTGTTTGCCTGCCCTGCGCAGGGCCCCGAGTACAATCTCAAGCACCACAAAAGAAAAACAGTTCAACCTGTTCTGGCTAAGAAATTATCTGTAAAATGAAATAAAAGAGCCGGCCAGACAGCTCAGCAGACTAAAGTGCCGGGGTTCAAGCTCCGGCTTGCCATGCCAGCCCTGCTCCTGAGGCACTCTGAGACAGTGATTGAGATTGCCCGGGGCATGCTGAGGTGGCGGCTGAGACTGGGTGTGGTGGCTCGCGCCTGTAATCCCAGCACTTGGGAGGCTGAACATAAGATCACTACAAGTCCAGCCTGTGTAGTGGGACCCTGCAGACCCTATACTAAGTACATAAAAAATAAATAAAATGTATTATTCAAAATGAAACAGAGGCAGAGAATAGCTCAGTGGTAGAGTACTTGCCTAATGTGTACATCCCTGGGTTTGATCCTCAGAATGGCAGGCAGTAACGAAATAATTAACAAATACAGTGTTCTCTAGTCACACTTGTTTCTTAATTGTGGTCTTGAGAATCTAAAAGTATACCTATTCATAAAATACAAATGATGTTTTCCCCTAAAATCAACTGCCGTTACTTCCACAAATAGAATAAAAGGTTTTTAAGGCTGCTTAAAGACTTCCTAGTACTGAAATTTCATTTGATTAGAATAGTGAATTTTTTTCAACTCATTATGTATGCTTTGAATATTTTAGCAGTTAAAGAAATTTCATCTCTTTAAGGCATTGCCTTTGAAGAGGTGTATTGTCCTCCAAGGAAGATTGTTAAAGATGTTTTTTCAGAATCTTGTGCCTTGTTTCTCAGTATGGGACATTTTTGAGAAATAGGAAAAGCTGCTACTAAATTATGCATTAGGGCATATATCCATAGATGCTAAGAATAATTAAAGCTTGTATGTAAAACCCAAACCAAAAATTTTATAACAATACTTTTCTCATAGTTACGAATAGGTAAAAATTTTTAAAAAGCTCTTCTCAACTCATGAAAATTTATGGTTCAATTCTTTTTCTAGAAAATTCTTCACTAATTTTATTAATCTTGTCCTCTTCTACTCCCCTTTTCCTTCATACTCATTTCCCCCTGAATACTGAGTCATTTCAGAGGCTACTTCTTCCAGCATTGTAACGTAAGTCATTCTCTTTTGGTCTAATCTGAGATAATTGTTTCATTTCTTTAGCTCTGTGGCATCTCTGTACCATTTGCATTTTTTCTCTTATCTGCCTATCTCTTCCTCAGGGTCCTGCCTCTTTCTGCTTACACTGTATGTAGGGAACAAGCTCACTGTCTGCTTTCTTGCCCCTGATGGTAAGATGTAACTTTCAGCAGCTTCTCCTCAAGTCCCTTTAGGGATGAGCTGATAGTACTGGTTCATAACTTCAGTGCTTGGTTGTATTTTCTCACATGTTTGTTCCTAAACCTCCCTTCAGTAGTTGGATTCTACTGAAATCCCAAGGCTGCCTGTCCAGCTCTGTGTCACTTTATTCTAGACTGGCCCCGGCTTTCCCTCTCATGACTGACCCTTGGAACTTCCAGGCATCCTTCCCCTCTTTTAGTTCATCCTCAGCACAGGAGTGCCACCTCTTGTCCCTTCCCACCCTCCTCTCCTTGTCTTCTTCACTCCCTCTCATCCGCTCCCTCTCTCCTTCTGTATTCTCCTGCATCTAAATTGAAGTTTTTTTTCCTACTAGTATATGTGTATAGTACATCATGTTTACATTCCTTTGGATGAGTCAGTACATAAAGACAGCTTTTTTTTTAACCCCTTTCCCCTCTGCCCCTCCAATTGACCCCCCTACTTTCCTTTTAGGGAGAGGGTGTATATTTTCTAGTATATGTTTACATTCCTTGTATGGAGTATTATATGTGTATAATATAGCCCAATTCATTTTTTAATCATTCCTTACCCCTCCCCTTCCTGTGGAGTACTACTGTGCCATTAAGGATAAACTAGAGTCATTTGTAAGAAAATAGGTGCACCTTGAGACCATAATATTAACTGAAATAAATCAGACGCACAAGCTGAACTATTACGTAGATTCTCTTATATAACTCAGTAAAAATAAAGAGTAAAATAAGAGTAAGAACAGAATAAGAGAATAGGAAGTAGGGAAATAAATCTTTCTCAAAGGAGAAGGGTTTAGTTTTTTGTCTTGTCTTTTTTATTTAATTTTTTCTATATCTAGGACAGGGTCTGCGGAGTCTATAGGGTCTCACTACATAGATCAGATTCCTAGTGATTCTCCTGCTCTCAGCCTCCCAAGTGCTGGGATCACCTCGCCCAGTCTGTTTCCTTCTCAGTGTGCCCCGTGGGCGGGGCTAGCACGGGATTGAACCCTGGCCACTATGCTCTTGCCTAAGCAGGTGATTTAGTCCACTAAGCTATGTGGCCTGCCCTGACTTGTCTGTTGTCTGGCACTACAATCTCTCTTGACCTCTGCCGCCCTTTCCTACAGTGTACTCGACACACAGGTGAGCAGTTAGTGTGCCTAAAATCCTCCTTTTCTCACATTACTTTTCGGCAGGACCTCCAGTAGTGCATTATTTACAAGATGTTCACAACTGTCAAGTCTGGAGATGGCGCTGTGCCTGGGCCTTTTCAAACTTAACTCTTTCCAAACAAAAGACTCAGCTGTTTTCTCTGAAAGCCACATTCATTGTTTTCAGCTTCATTCATGTCAGATTGGAGCACCATCTCTTCATATACAAGTTAGATACATTTCATTTAGATAGAAACTTAAAAATACTTAAGTAGAAAAAATACCCATTCTGGACATGTGAGCTTTCCAGTCAAATAGAATCTAAAAAATATCAAGTTGAGTATACAAGATTATGGAAGGGCCACAGAATGATGAAAAACACTTTATTAAACACTAAGATCTGCTGATGATTTAAATCTCAATTTAACAGTTACATTTCCATGGGGGAGGAAAAAAGGATCTGTGCAATAACTGTTCAATATTGAGTTCAGGTGCATGAGAAGACTTACAGTTTAAAGCTTGTACATCTTTATCCCTACTATATTTTCTTCTTAGCCATATAGTCATATGCTACATAATGACATTTCAGTTAGTGATAGGCCACATGTACCAAGGTGATCTCATAAGGTTGTAATGGAGTAAGAGGTACTGTTGCCTAGCGACAGGGATCTTATACTGTCACAGCCAACACATTGCTCATGTGTGGTGATGCTAATGTAAACAAACCTGTACCACCAGTCCTAAAAGTGTAGCAATAGTTATGTGTAGCATATGACGCTTACTAGTAATAACTACATTACCAATTTATATATTTTCTGTTCCTTTTTCTCCTTTTAAAATGCTCCTATTTATAAAAATGTTTACTGTAAAACAGTATGTTATTTTATACTGGCAGCAGCCTCATACATGTAATGTTTACCACATCTCTTGAGCATCAGGAGGCCACAGTGAGTGAATTACACCCTGTAGGTCTGTATAAGTACATTCTGGGATGTTTGCCTGACGAGAATCACAGCAGGCCTGTTGCTGTGTTGTCTCATAGGGTATTTAACAAATTATAATGAATATAAAAATTGGAGTTTCTGCATTTGGGGAAGGTCTTTAGAAAATTATGCTCCCTAAATCCTACATGCTATAAGCACTCAGGTTTCAAAGATAAAAGGTAAATACCATACCTCAACAAAAATTGAATTGTTAGACTAAGCCACTGCTGTTTGATTGGAAGATTTTTTTTACATACATTTACATATTCCAAAAACATTTCCGCCTACCCTTCCTACAGTTACATACATATATTGCCTTATTACATGACAGTATAGTATGCCGTTATCAATAACACGTAGTTGGTTAAAACTTGGTGAGCTACCAAAGTAGCATCTTTCACAGAGATGAGAGTTGTATTTTTACATTGTGGTAACCTATATAGTAAGTTTACCAAAAGCACTAGTAAATGACTATAATTGGCCAGCTTCTACTCATTGGAACTTTGGGCGTATTTAAAATTATCTAATTATTGTATTTGTGAATTGTGCTTCTAGAAATATTCTAGACATTATTTTATATGTATTTAAAAGTTATCGTATATAGAATAAAAATTAAAGGCATTCGTGTGCCTTTACATACATATATGCACACACATTAAAGAAAAGTGTATATAGACTAGCCTGGTGCCCGTGATTACTCAACTTCCCTTTTGTAAAAGGTTTAGTATTAAAAAACAAAAAAGCTCCCAATCCATAATGTGATGTTTTATACTTTATAGTAAAAGAATGTTTCAGCTATTGTTATAATATATATTCACTTAACATATGAGGAAAATGAAAAGTACCCTGGTAATAATCTAAATGATATTTTTAAAATATGTAAGGAATTTTATTGCATTCTATATATACATCACTTTAGAGAGTAATGTCTTAACTGGTTTCTCTCCCATAGTAAGAATATTAAGGTGCATATGGAACTACTTTTCATTTTCTTTTTTAAAGTAAATTCTTGAAGTGCTAATTAAATGGCTGAATCTTAAAGTTTTCTGTAGAAATTAAAATCAAATGGGTGTTTTCACTTAAACAGAAAATATATAGTATTAGGATAGTTTCAACAGAATTTGACCTACATGACCGAATATAGCCTATAAATTTTTTTCTGTTATAATTTTGAGGAACAATTCTAATTTTAAGTCATCTGAGTTGTGTTCTTTTTAGGAAAGCAACATCATATTTGTGATGCTACCCTCTTGCTATAGCTATGAAGGATGTATTTGAACTCTAGGCAAAACATCCTAAAATTGTGAGTTCAATTCTGTAACATAAGTGAATAATACATAATAAAGATCACCAAAAAGGGATTTGATAATACATGCTGATTTGTTTTATATGAAGTCAGAAATCTACACAGGAATAATCAAGGGTAATGTCAGACTATCTTTCCATTAACAATCAGGCAAGCTTATTTTTAGATCAGTTTGCTTTCATTCATCAGATGGAAGGGGAGGATCTGTGAGTACAGATAGATTTTAATTGTTTTATAAGATAAAAATGGCAAAAAAGCTTGCATCCTTTTTCTTGACTTGCTGAGATATTTAAAATTTAGGTGGCCTAGGGCAGGCCAAATAGTTCTGTGGATTAAAGTACCTGCAAGCAGGTACCGGGGCCAGGAATTTGATCCCTAGGCCTGCCATGCCGGCCCGTCCCCGCACCTGTAATCCCAGCTCTTGGGAGGCTATAAACTGGTAGATCCCTCCAAGTCCAATCTAGTAGTGAGACCCAGAACACCCTGTAGACCCTTCCCTAAAATACAGAAACTAAAATAAAAGAAAATAAAATTTAGGTAGCTGATCTACCTTTTAAAGAAACAACAGTCTTCATTCTGTGTTACCAATCCATTTTCACTGTTCAGCTTTTAAAGAGTTTTATCTACTTTTTGGTCCTTTTAAAATCTACCTTTTTAAAATCTGCTTTTCAAACTTGCCTTTAGTACCCACTCTTTTTTAACCTGAATAAGTCACTTATATTTTAAAGTTAGTAAATTCTGTACTTAAGACAGTAAGATTTTATTTTCACTCTTCATTTCATTAGCTATACTAAAAAGTTACATGTGTAAAATTTCAGTTCCCTGAATGATTAGACTGTGGGGGGGCAGGGCAGTAAAACTAGTTTTCCTTTTAATAAAGATGACCTTACGTCCTGGTGAGATTGGAGAAAAAAAATCTGTCTTACACTTAATATATGTTTAAATGTGATTATGGAGTTGTTTTACTGTTTTGAATACAGCAACCCAAAAACCTAGTGTTAAAAATTTCTTATGTATTATTAAAAGTGACAGTAATAAAATATATATTGGTGGTGGTAAAGAATCCCAAAGCACTCAAGACTCACATACTCTTTAACAAAGTGGAAAACTTTTATTAGAACTGCCAATTCTGGGCTCAAATTTATGTCTAAGCACTTTATGTTACCATAATTCATATAGCTTCTTAAAATTTTTAAATATCATTTTCACTAAGTGATTTAAAATGAGATATTTAAGAGAATTATTTTTATTTGAGCAAAGATTTATACAAGTTCAGGTGTCTCTGATGTTGGTAAGTATCCTTTTCCTACTTAGGAAAGCCGTGTCTTTTTCACATGCTTTTCAGAATCCCATAGCTTGTTTTCAAAACTAGTAATTTCTGAACTTAAAAATATCTCCTACTTCAGTCATAGAGTTCTCAAGACAGTAAAATACCTTAGAATTTAAATTTTTTTAAATTTTTTTTAAAATTTGGCAAAGTCAGAACATTTACCTAATCCTCATGACATTCTTCTGAATTAATATGGGAACCAATAATTATCCTCCTTAAAAGATGGAAAAACTGATGCACTGCGAAGTTAAAAGTTCTGGCCCAAGGTCAGTAACCAAGGTAAAAATATGGGTATTCCAGCTGCTGTTCCAGTGTGCTTCTGTTTCTATCACCCTGAATAAAATATGGATCTTAAAAATTTATGGTGTCAAAATGCCGAATCTACTGAGCAAGGCTGCATAATGTTAAATTTTAAAAAAAGAAAAATTATAAGCCCATGTATCAGTACAACATACGAAGATTTTAAGATCATTGATGCCATTGTATGAAATAAATTACGTTAAGAACAGTGTCAAATTGTCCTAGATAGCGCTGATTAGAAAGTGTACAAAGAATACTTTAGACACACAACACAATAATGTGCCATTAAGTTGGCACTAAGCTATATCACAGTACAAGTCATACATACTGTATGTTGACATACACGTAGAAGAGTGACAAGAGTTCTCAATGATATATTTTAGAAAACTTTTTTTTTGCTAATATTTATCTGAATGTAAGATACAAAACAAGACAAGGACGCACTGAGCACGCAGGCTGTTCATCCCCAAAATCCAAAAGTCAGACCGCTGTTTCCCCTCTGTTCATGAGGATTATTAACAGAGCAGCGGCTTTTCAGACGGTGCCAATCCTGTGATGAGGCACTTGAAGAGTTTGAAGGTTAGGGCATGTGAAATACGGAGCTGGAAGGAAGCATGCTGCTATTCCATTGGAAGCAAAAGGGAGTGTAGGTCCATAGAATACTTCTTCTTTGCCCTCTCTACTTACGTCTAATACCTGCAAAAGAAGAAGAGAGGATTATGCAAAGCTGCATACATATAAAAGCAAGCCTGAACTGAAACTTAGTTATACCCCCGTTACTGTACCTTTGGGATTGTTGGTTGTTTTCCATCCTAGAAAGATTCTAAGTCTACTAAGTGTTATACTGTGTGTCCACACATACAGCCACTGTGTGCTTATAATCATTTCATCCTCAGAACATGATAAGGTAGGTGATACTTACTTTCATTATATAACTCCCTTTGACTGGTTAGTTATACTCGAACTACTTGTAATTGTAGGTCATACTATGATCCTGGCTTACAAATCTTCATCTGTGAAATCAAGACCTTGCAGCTGTACTGTGAAATTTGGTGACATCTAGCTAAACATCTGGTATAAAGTAGATTGTTGCAACACAGTTTTGCAGCAGGTTCAAAATCTGATTAGTTGATTCTGGGAATTTCCCCTTCAAGCTGGAGTTCTGTCTCTTTTGTTATATGACATAGCTTCTTTGTTCATCAGTGCCTGCTGTCACCTAGCTGAATCTGGTATAATTTTACTACTGGGAAAATTCTTTGGGGAACTACTGTCCTTTCTTTGTGAAAACCATCAGGCTCTTTCCACCCTCAGTTATCTTAATCTCTCTTCATGTGATTTTCTGCTAACTTGATTTAACATCTTGCCTCCCTTGGATTCAATAATTTAACAATGAGTAAAAACTGGCCATCGACATTGCCATTTCACTGCACATCTTTGGTCCCGTTTCCTTCCCTGCACCCTGCATACAGCTGCTGGCCCCCAGGGTTGCCACCAGACCTCTTGACATCCTTTAATAATTTTGTCTGCGCTCATGCCTTTATCACCTGCATAGTTAACTCTTTTAAGTCTCTAACTGCAATAATTCATTGTTTTATTTTAGATGGAAGAAGCCTTTGAAATTTGGGTATCCAAGCTCATAAAAGTCCTAGAATGAATGATCCTTAGATGTTTGGTTTTTTTCCTCAAATGGACAGTTAGCTGTCACAGTCTGTTTATTGAATAACATACACTGGTACTACTAATTTAAAATATTACTTACATATTAAATATAAACTTTATTTTCTCATTAACTTACATATCTTTATTCAGAAATAACATAGTTTTGACTAGGCAAGGCAAGTCTCTAGTTTCTTTCTTTTTTTTTTTTTTTTTTT